>JAOWBF010221648.1:0-14392 GCA_028566175.1 Vinca major
GCGCCTCTAGCGCTCGACGCTACGCCGGCACCGCGTGATGGGCTTATAGTCTTCAAAGTCGTGTGCGCAACGTCAGTCACGTCGATCGGAACCCAACTATTCAGCGTCCCTACTGTGAGACCTTCAGCGGGTGCGCTTCCCAATCGGGCATTCCGATCGCCCAGTCGAGACGTCGTGGATGGCGTCCAAGGTCTCGGTCCTTTGCAGCGCTGCACGCGCCTATGGTCCGCTTCGATGTTTGTCGTTTGACCTGCCTGCCGTCTGCCGTCTCCATAGCACCGAGAGCGTCCGGCGGTCGAGAGCGTCGTCGTCGTCACATCGTGCGAAATGATGTGCGGTGCGGTACGTGGGGTTGACGTGCAGCCTAGTACCTGCAAGGCAAGGGATATGCTAACACGACCATTTCATCATCACCCGAGTTGTCCGCCTGTCTGCCCGAGGATAAGTACGACACCGCTTCGGTCAAGCAGGAAGTCCAGGTACATTTTCTTCTCTCGGCTGCGCTTGCGCTTCAAAACCAAGGCCAGATTTTGCTTTTGTGGTACAGTCGTTCCTTGAGTAGTTGTTGGTCAAAAGAATTTTTCATCGCAATTTCTCCTGTCCCTTTCCGCGCCACTTCATGTGCCTCTGAGTGCTAACCTGGGAACGCTCTTATGACGAAATTAGTGCGGGAAGACGTTGACTCAAGACGCACATCTAGCCAAATCGAACTCCGAAAGCATGTCGAGGGATTAGCCATGCGCTCAACAAGGGTCAATGACTACCGATCAAAGTTATTTTTACTCCTCAGGGTTCATGCATGGAATCGAGGATCCAACCAATTTGGCGTGTGGTTAGCGGCTGATGGGACTCTCGGCTGAGGGATATTCCTGCTCAACGCGACTTCCAGAACACTTAGTCGAACAACTGCGGAAGCACTGACGGAGCGGGGGTTGCGATGTGGCGCAAAAGCTGCGGTCGCTGCGGAAGGTACCTGTTGTTGCAAAAGGGGCGCAGTGATGAGTGCAAGCTTTATTGGTTATTGACACTGAGCTTGCTAGCATACAATATACACGACCTGTGGGAGACGTCTAGACATCTTTCCAAGGCGCATTTGTTGCACTTGAAGTATTAAAGACACCAAAGAAGGGAGCAGCATGACTAAAACAAGTAATAAGGAGAGATTTGGCCGCAAACAACGAGTACTGCGAATAGCGCATGACTGAAAGTAGTATGAGTTGCGAGATTAGTGTGAATGTGCCATTACGAGCCACCGGAATCTTCCAAGGACATCACAATCTGAAATGTAGTCTTAAAATATGTACAAGAGCTGTCATCGGACAAAGAGACGGGCTGCAAGGCAGAGGCAGGAAACAAGAACTCCGGCGCTTTAGTGGATGTAGGCAAGCGGCAGCCAAGCCTCTCAAGTGACAGAAATTAGCTTTGACTGCCAATTCCCAGAAACTGTAATTTTGGGTGGAGCCCGAAATATGTAGACTTCACCTGCCAAGTAATCTTCCACATACGACCGTCATAGGAAGAGAACTTCGGATACCATCCGCTCTTTCACAATGCCATATTCTCGCCGTCAACGAGTAGTGGCGCGGGCGTGTTGACTTCGAATTGTTTTAAGTCGTCATCTGATTTTGCACCTTGCGGTGGTGGTTTTGGCTCGTTGATTCTTCCGGTGTTTCTCTCTCCTTTCGTCTCCCATTGAGCAGAGACGGCGCGTCCGAGCGTTCGCCTCCCTTGATGTCCTCATGGCATGAGTTCAGATGAACATTGACTACGCAAGATTGGGTCTGTCCGTCTAACCCTACTGGCTGCCGTAGAAGCTTGCATCGCGAGCTATTCTGGCAGATGATGTCTCGCTACAGCTGAGCGGAAGGATTGTTCCTTGGAGTCCGCGGCGTTGGACCGTGGGCTGCTCAGGAGAATTAAGCTTTCCACCGGGTAAAGATCAGTATACATCTGAAGATGGATCGCTGCAAACATCCCTGGAGAGGCTGTGCAAAGCCCGACCGAACCGAGGCAAGTGGCAGCATTGGTGGCGGTGTTCCGGCAGGAGATGGAATTGTTTTGTCGTGTGTCGTGGCACCTTGTTTTCGGGTCATCGCCTTGTCGTGGTCTTGTTATTGTCTTGTCGTCACCTTGTCATTGCCGTCGTCACCACGTCGTCGTAAACCCAACGGGACGGGAGAGCGACGCAGCGAGCGGAAAAGCTTTTCGGCTGTTCGCGCAACAGGCAATGTAACGACAACGGAAGAGAGCATAGAGCGAGGAAAACTCACGTGGTATGAGCGTCTAGTCATGTTCTGTTCGGGCTTAGCACCAGAATCTTTCTAGAACTCCATGACGCATCGCCTGCAATTCTCCGCCGGCCTTCTCCTTCTCAGACGGCGTCCGACAACACGGCATTGCGCGGCCCGGCTCTTCACTCCACGACGCTGCATTGCTGTCACCTCACGCCGTTCTCCGGCATGCCAGGACTCAAGGCGGAATGGTAAGACAGGCTAATCCGATGGATCGCCTGAGGGTGTTCCGTCAAGCTCCGCCGAAATTGAGCAAAGGCAAGAGCTTGAAGTCTAACGGATTGCTGCCGCCGCTCTGACCTCTCACCATTTGCTAATTGACCAAGCAAATTCGGATTTTGACAGCGATGTAGCCTGCTGGCTACCAGGAACTAAACCTTGACAAGGTTTAGAAACACGAAGAGTATAACGTTCTTCATGGCCAAGCCAAGATCCGCTACTACCGAAGACCAGCCTCTATTGATCGTTTCTAATTTGATTTTGGCCCTCACTCGCAGCTATTGTTAGGGTGTACGAGTATATATACGTAGGCGCGGTCGTCGCATTCCCACTAAATCCAAACCCTCTTCCATCTGTACAACTGTCATATTCATTCTTCCAACGTTGACACCGAAATGCGTCTCAACATTGTCATCCTCGCTTCCCTACTGCCAGGCCTCGGCCTGGCTCGTATAGCCTATGGCCCTGGAACTCTCAAGAAAGGATCAGACACTTCTCCTACGCCAGACCAACAGCCTACGACAGACTCTCCTCAGGGTATAGAAGGCGCCAACCTGATGGAAACCAACTCGGGTACTGGAGAGGGTTCGGGTACTGGAGCGGGTTCGGGTACTGAAGGGGCCAATCTGATGGAGACCAACACGGATACCAACTCGGGTAACAACAAGAAGGGTCACAAGAAGACTCCGCCGAAGAGTTCAGGCCTCAAGAACGATGGCGCCAGGGGAGCAGCGCTGGGTGCAAACAAGTGCGGCAGCTCCTCCTTCAACGCGATTCCCATGCCCAAGGACGACATGCCTCTCACGAAAGATTGCATGCAGCTGCGGGATAACTTCAAGACCGGCGACCATCAATGGACTGTTAGCGATACTCGCGAAATCATGCGTTACAATACTTGTATGTTGTTAATCCCTTTTGATGAGGCTCGGCGCTTATTTGTTTCACAGGTGGTTTCTACGCGAAATCCGATACTGGCAAAGGTATTGTCGGCAATGGAGATGCGGAAGACTTGCTCACCGATACCATTAAGAAGTTCGGGGATGGCAAGGTAATGCACGGCACCAAGGGCGATTATAAAATGTACACTGGGGGTGGCGGTGCGATGGCTTGCGACGACCCCAAAGCTAAGCATGAAGGAGACGCAAATCTGGTCTACTGGGCCGTCGTCAGGACGAACAGGGAGATGATGATATAAGGAATTGGAGGGATCGTAATGGTTTGAAGGCCGTGGTCGATGCATCCATTCTCTTCACTTTGGCGGTCGCAGTACACGTGGCTGTCGTTGTTGGCCACAGCAGGAATTCACGGGCACGGAGAATAGATAATCCCATACTCCAATTTACTCAGCACCATAGACTACATGGCATGATAGTGCTCTTGAGGTATGGCCGTTGTCAACAGTTGTCGAGTTCCCACAATAATACCTGGTAAACCCGGAAATTAGACAAGCTCGCCGATACGCATTGCTTGTCATACCGGTTTGCGCCACCAAAAGTACTTCCGCTATACCATACATAGCCTGCTCATCTACTTATCCACCGTCACCGTTACCGACTCCTCATGCGTTGCTCTCTCAAGCCTTCGAACCAGATGTAGAAGGCGCTCAGCAATCTTCGTGACAGCAAATCACGGGACGACATCCAGATGGTAGGCCGTTGATTGTCTGTCCCGGCGAAGGGCCTGCGCATTTCGCGCGGTTGGAGGCCGCAGGAACTTGCCGATTTCTTGTCGCGGAGACGTCGCTTCCCTGCCTCGATCTTTATCACTTCCCTTTGCAGCTGCTTTTGGCGTTCGAAATTTCGTTCGGGATCCACGCCTTGTTTTTCGCAATTAGCATACTAATCGCTCTGCTTTTACCGCAATCTTGACAGTGTACGGTCGGTCCAATCCCCTTTCTTGAGATGCGCCTTTGACTCGTCTCCGAGCCACTGATCGAAACACCGCGATGGAGGATTCCGCATACACGTACGCCCACCTGTCTGTCGCTCTGTGCGAACGAAAGAACTTCGTTTGTAAACGGGACTGGTTTCGCTGTCAAATATCGCCTCGCCCAAAAGCTCTGTTTGCAAGACTGCTCCTGCAACGTCCCGTTTGTATCACGTGAGCTTGGCGCCACAATCATCCAGTCCATTAAACGGAGAGAACCTGCGAGAGAACTTATCATTCCATGCGCATGGTAGCAGACTCTGGAAAGAGTGTTTTGCGGAGATGAAGGCTCCACAAATCGCCTGGCCGCTCGAATCCTCGGCGGAAACATACTACCACCAATCCTACCGCTATAGTTCGACAGGCGCAGAAACTGCGGGTCGTTGCCGGCGTTTGCTACCATCCGAGTACGAGGTCACCATCCTTTGTTTGGCTCCCGAGGCTCGCAAGGCCCACAGAGATTTTGGTACAACACATCTTTGACGATTGAAGTCGGCGACTCCACAAGTCCGTGCTCCATGCCAACCAAGCCAAAAGGTTTTTCCGTCATGTGCTGCGCTTGATTCAAGGTCCTACGCCGGCTGATCCGATTCTGCTGGATCGCAGGCGGGCTGTGGCATAGCAGCAAAGTGTCAACTCAAAAGGTGATGCCAAAGGTCGAGCCATAAGCACCAGCACACGCAAAAAAGAGCGTAGCGTAAGAGGTCAGAAGCATTCAAGCTAATCCAGAGATCAAACTGTCGATTGGTTACAAGGAGGAGCCAAGTGATTGAATATGTCACGACTGAGTTCTTTTACCTTGACCTACTTTGGCAGACTACGAACCGTCCCTCTACCCTCTATTCTCCAAAAGGCCACATGACTGTTTGTTTGCATTTAGTTCCCATCCCGTGACCACAGAGGTACGAGACGTGTCGAGAAGGGTGCAGAGCCATATCTTCGCTGGTATCGAGAGAATGAGCTGGCTGATTGGCGATCTTTAAGATCGCTGGAGACACAACAGTCTTGGCCTCGCCGGGGTCAAGCCCATTCAGAGGTTTAAAATATGCTGAAGACTTATGATGTGCGATGGACCTGCTCGAAACCCATTGTTGAAGATTGAACGAGCAGCATCTGCCCTCCCAGTCCGATCATGACAAGGGCCGTACACTTGTATTTGGCAGCTTTTGCATTGATCCTGCATCTTGCCTTTGCCATCGGAGTACCTTCTTTGGCTTCGGAACCATCATGTCGCTGCCTGCCCGGCTATACATGCTGGCTGGGTGCACGGGATTGGGCACAACTCAACAAAACTGTCGATGGAAGATTGATGTTGAACGTGCCTCTGGCCTACGTCTGCCATGATCCCTTTACAACCAGTAAGACTGCGACTACTTGAAGCAGAAACGGATTCTTTTCATCTGTACAGTATGCAAATCCTCCCCAGAAATTCGGAGCTCCTGACTGACAGTACCCTCCAGTGAGACTTCAAGCAGGAGTATCATGGCGCCCTGGTTCCAGAACGGGATTTGCGTTCCGTTCACTCCTCGGGAGCAGCCATGTGAGTTGGGAAATTACCCAATCTACTCGATCAACGTCTCCTCGGCAGACGACGTGGTGGCTGGTCTCGACTTTTCTCAGGAGAAGAACATTCGTTTGGTAGTCAGAAACACTGGCCACGAGTATGCCTCAACCCAGTTTCGAAACGCTCGTGGTTTGGTTGCTGACTTGATCCAATTTCATGGGGAAGAGCGCGGGAAAAGGCGCACTCAGCTTGTGGACAGGCAACATGAAGTCAATTGAGGTGATTAAGAGCTACAAAAGCGGCTATTACAACGGACCGGCGCTCAAAATGGCTGCCGGTGTCCGCGGAGTCGACGCCTATGAAGTGGCCAATGCTAACGGACTGATGATGGTTGGCGGCAGCTGTCCTTCCGTGGGTCTCGGGGGCGAATATACCCAAGGCGGCGGCCACGGCATGTTGAGCAGCAGCTTCGGTATGGGAGCCGACCAAGTCCTCGAATGGGAGGTAGTTACTGCTGGAGGAGAGCACGTCGTTGCGACCCCGAAGGAGAACGCCGATCTTTACTGGGCTCTTAGTGGCGGCGGCTGCGGCGCTTACGGCGTCGTTCTCTCCATGACGGCGCGGGCGCATGAGGACAGAATATTCAGCGGCGCCGCCCTATCCTTAAGCTCCTCGGCAATCTCCAACGACACATTTTGGGAGGGGTTCAGTGACATCCCGACATGGCCGTCGCCCCCAACGCCGTGCTCCCGCAGTGGCGCACGGCAGTCATAACGCCCATCTTTTCAATGAAATGGAACTTTACCGTCCCGCTGGACGCCCATGTGGCGCAATTGGACGAACTTAATGATGTCGTTGTGCCGAAAATTATCGAGGTCACGCCGGGGAGCGGCGCGTATTCGAACGAGGCCAGCTTCGCGGACAAGACGTGGAAGTGGGACTTTTACGGCGTCAATTATGACAGACTGGCCCGGATTAAGAAGAAGTGGGATCCGAATGATTTCTTTTACGGTCCCACAATTGGTTGGAAGCGATGCTTGGGTGGTTGCGGCCGACGGAACACTTTGTCGAGCGTGATGATGTGGACTGAGCATCCCGGTCTTGCAGAGCAAGAGTATGAGGAGTACTCCATCAACCCCTGCAGGGACTTGCTAGTCACATTTGCGCAAAGCATCCAGAGGCTCGCGGTTCTCCGTGTCGTTCGGTCTTTTCTGTATATATATATATATATCTATATAATTAAAATAAATAAAGGATCTCTTTCCGTACTTGATGTTTCCGTATGTTCCTCCCTGAAAACAAGTATCTATGGACAATCCGCGTCGGTCCACCATTCTGATTGCAACTGCCAAGTGAATTGCAGTCGGAGTTTCCGAAGTGTCATTTGAAGTCTTTGGGTTCGATCGAATGTGTGCAGCTCTAATTTTTTCTTTCTTTTCTTTCTCAATCAGCAGGGGTCTATTTAGGTTCACTCGAAGGTTCCGCTACCTACCTACTCGCATTGAGTCGCGGACTTTGTGCGGAATTAGCAACCCTATCGCCCGACCATGAGACTCTTTATTCAGGGCCGGTACCTTGGAGGAACCGAACCGAACCCTCTTGGCACGAGCGTCCGGAACAGGAAATAGCCTTCCCTGTCATCTTCGTCGTTCCTAAGCGACAGACACTTGTCGACAGGATTTCTTCACCATCGTATCCCCCTCATCGTCAAATAGCTTTTGAGTTATCAGTATGAGCATTTGCGTTTTCAATAAAAAATGGGCAAAAAGTTACGTTTGATGGACGCCCCCACACCTGGGTGTGCTAGAGCGTGTTTGCGGGGATCATTACCCAACGGTTCCTGTCTCTGTTCGTAACCATGTTCAGCAGCTCAGCTGGCTGTAGTGTGACTCTGAATTGTCTCGCTTACTGTCTCGCTTATTGTCTCGCTCATTGTTAAAGACCGAAAAGACCGATGTCCTCTAAGCAGATAAAGGCGGCGTTAGGCAGTCTTCGCCGGTCGGATTACTGCAACGCCGTTTCTATGGTACAGCTTACTGTTCTGCAGTCGGATTTTAGTCCTCATGTTGAGCTACAAGAGATGTTTGGTCTCCGTGGAATGGACTGTGCAAATTCTTGTCAACGCCAAATACCTTTTGGTGACACGCAAGCAAAAGCATCTCTGTGATCTTGTGCAATAGTCAATTACATACCAGACATGGCAACAAACACCGTCTACTTGATCACCGGTGCCAACAGAGGTATTGCTCTACAGCTCCTTTCCCGCTTCATCAGAGCGCAGACTGAAAACACGACGCAGGCATTGGCAAAGGCCTTGCGGCAGCCTACCTCGCTCGTGACAACACCACCGTAATTGCCGCCGTCCGAAGCGTTGCTTCAGCCGACTCCCTAAACGCTCTCTCCAAGGGACAAGGGAGCAGTCTCGTCGTCGTCCCTCTCGACAGCAGCGACGCGCAGGCCCCCGCAAAAGCCGTGCAACTGTTGCAGCAACGACACGGCATCGACCACATCGACGTCGTCATCGCCAATGCAGGCATCGCCGAAGACGCAACACCCATTGCAAAAGTGTCCATGGACATGTTAAACAGGCACGTCGAAGTTAACGCATGGGGCCCGCTTTTCCTGTTCCAGGCAGTTTTGCCCCTGCTGGAGGCAGCAGAGACGCCCAAGTTCGTTGCCATCGGCTCGCCGCTTGGCTCCGCTGGCATCATGGCGAACTACCCCGCCCCCTTTTCTGCATATGGCATCTCCAAGGCGGCACTGCATTACATTTGCTGCAAGATCCACTTTGAGCATGAGAACATCACTGCGTTCCCAATCAGTCCTGGGTAAGTGATTCTTCTTTTGGCAAGGCTTGGAAGTGGGGTGCTGATTGGTTCGCAGCTTTGTTCAAACCGACATGGGCAACCGTGGAGCAGCCATGCAGGGGCTCAAGGAGGCTCCGGTCACCCTTCAGGACTCAGTGGGGTATCTCGTTTCCATCATCGACAGTGCCACCAAGGAGGAGACGTCGGGGCACTTTCCGGCCATAGACGAGGGCGAGTGTCCGTGGTGAGCCCTGAGCTCTGCGGATATCGGTGGATTCCTAGTTCTCATCATCGCGATGTTGGAAAAGGGTCGGTATTGAATGATTGTAGCAAGGGAACGACGAAAGTGGTAAAAGGGCCTTACCTTGATCTGCTCATCTTATCTCACATTAGTATCAGCAAACAGTGCGACGCCATGTTGCATATGTGTTGTGTATACGTACCTAGTAGGGTGACCTTGCAAAGTTTTGAAGTTTTGAAATTTGTGGCATAGAGATAGTATACATGTTGCAGTAAGAGGAAAGAGGAATGAAAATAATCAGGTTCTCGGATACGATCTTACTGTAACGATGACGAGCAAAGCGACCAAAAAAGGAAAAAAGAAAGAAAAAAAAAAGGGGGGGGCGGAGGGAGGCGTGAAGGCGAAAAAAGAAAACAGGATGGGTATGAGGTACGCTGTCCATCCGTACGTCCGTCCGCCCGCCCGCCCGCTTGCCTGCGTGCCCCCCAAGGTTCCTGTGCATCAATCAAGGAATGCCTCGTGTTTGTCTCTTTCGACGCGACAGACTAGAACGGGGATGCCGTACTATGTGCCCTTTCGCGCCTGAAACCCTACGTCTCGCAACCCTCCAAGCAGTGGCAGACTGAATACCGGAGGAACAGCGAGACACCAAGACCCGCCTGGCACATCATACTAACTACACAGAATCCATCTACCGTTTAGCTGTTCAGGTAGTTGCGAATGGCACCTGCGGACCCAACGTCAGACGTCAGTTGGCCATGTAAAAGGCTAACACTCAGCTCTCCACTCGAAAAAAGAATAAAGCGAAACCACATGTGCGTTACGAAAAACAACATCACGGGCGGAATAGGGATGTCAACTCACCTTGCAGTCTCGTAGCGCCCTCGCCAAGCAGGTTGGTCAGGTTGTCCAGGTCGTCGCCGGCCGTGATGCCAAAGCGCCGCACAAAGTCCTTGGCCGCCGTCTCCAGGTCACCATAGTCCTCCGGCGGCTCGTCATCCTCAGGCCGCCCAAAGTACGCGTTGCTCGAGATGGACGTCGCTCCCTCGAAACCCTGCAGCCGCGTCTTGGCCTCGTTTTGCGCCGACGGGTCGAAGCTGCCGCGCCCGAAGAACTCGTCCGAAGAGATGCCTTTTTGCGTGCCGAACTTCTCGCGTGCAAAGCGCTCAGAGTCTGGACATTCGGTCAGTGCGCCCTCAAGGTTGATGTGAGTGTACGTACCGTCCTCTGCGGCTCTGCTCGTCGATCCAAAGCCGCCCATCTTTTTCGGCGCCGGAGCGGCCTTCTTAGCGCCCACTTGTCCAAAGCCCAGTCGCTGCACGCCCATGCCTAAGCGCTCCACGTCGCTGTTGCTCCTGTCCTTGCCGGACGAACCGAGACCAGCGCGGGCCGGGCTGATTGGCGTCGGGCTGGCAATATCTTCGCTCTTCTTTGCTTTGACTGCTGACGCCGCAGCATCCTCCGCCGCCGCGCGCTCTGCATCCTCGTCGTATCCCAGCTTTTTGATGCGCTCCTCTTCTTCCTTAGCCTTACGTTCTGCAGCTTCGAAGTCTAGAGCATCTCCACCAGCCGTAATCTTTTTGGCTCCGAGGCCTTTCTTCTTGGCTCCGAGAATGTTTGCCTTGCGAGGCGCACCAGTAGCGGTGCCGGTTTTGCGAATGGCAGCGGCCGGGACAGCACGAGGCGCCGCGGGTTTGTTGTCATCCGACCCAGCGGCAAGGGGCGATTTGGGCCGTGGACCGTTGCCGTTGGCGGGGGCATTGAGGAAGGGCGAGCCGCTGCGTGAGCCAGAGGCCGGCGTGCCGGTGCGCGAGGGCGGGTTGCTGGGGCGCTTGATGGTTGGCTTGTCCCAGGACGAGAAAAAGTCGTCCTCGTCGTTGACCGGAGTGTTAGAGCCAGAGGTCTCGGGGTCGGGAACGTCGGTAATGATAACCTCGTTGGGGTATCTAGCAATGTCAGAGATGCGGGGACGAGCAGGATGTCGGGAGAGCATACTGCTTCTTGTCCTGCGCCACCCTCCTTCCCAATTCCTCCTTGTACTTGTTGGCAGCATTGGACGTGTATTTTATTTTGGGGTCCTTGCTGTTGAGAGCTGCGGTGCCGCCGTGCGTCTGGAAGTACTTGGTTGCGGACTCATTGCCACCAACCTTCATGAGGCGGAGCTGATCCCATTGCCAGACTGTACCATTTGTCAGTATAATCCCCCGTGTACTTGATATCGTGTCCCATACTATCCAAGTTGGTGGAGCGCACAAAGGAGATGTGTACTCCGAGGTTGCGGTGGTTCGCTGAGCAGTCGAGGCACAAGTAGATTCCAAATGGCACCGAGGACCAAGTGGGATTCTTAGCACCGCAGTCGAAGCATACCTGCAGCAGGCGTCAGACGGAAAGGCCAGACATGGTGCGGAGGACAGGGGCGGGCGGACCTTATTTGCGGGCTTCGTCTTGAGCTTGTCGAAGATTTTCTGCGACTCGGCCTTGGTAGCCTGGGCCATGGTGGGCAGGCGGTAGTCACAGAGATGGTGGAGAGGGTCGGGTGGGGGAGAGGGTTGCACTGGGTGGAGGTTGTGCTGATGGTGGATGCGATGCGCAGCGGACGGCGATGGACGATGGGGCGGCCAACACACCCTGGTCACTTTCTGAAGCCGCAAAGTGGCAGCAACATGGCCCAGGTGATTGCACGTGACATGGCACCCTCTGGGACTCGTACGTTTCCTCTGGACCAACCTCCTTGCTTTCCATCATTGCCATCGTCGCCAATACTTTGCACAGGAATTCAGCCAACTCTCTCGACCACGCGACGCGACGCGACGCGATGCGAGGGTTCAATTAGCCTCCGCCACCTGGCCTTTCCTGTGTCTTGATCCAAAGCTGTCCTCTTAATTGGCAGTCCATCAGCCAATTTTGGCAGTTCGGGATGCTGAAGATGAAATGCTCACCTCAGCCTGGGGCCAATATGACGTAGGTGTGTATACCTGAGGGTATTCAACGCCATGGCCATGACATATTTATTCCAACAACTGCCCTCGTCTTCCGCTAACTCAATGGTTGATCCTCGACCATGAGGTGCTCTCAGCCTGGCGTATTCTCGACCCTCGGCCCTTGGGGCCTACCTCTTACGCCCGTCTTGTCTTTCATCTTGGTACTTTCATCCCCAAAATCTTGAGCATCATATTTCTGACGCATTGTAGACTTTTTACCTCGATGCCTTGGTGACGCCGCGCCAAGTTTTTGGCATTCCGTGGAGACGAGAGGACAGCTCAGCCACACGCGCGGCCTCCGATGAAGCAGCTGCCAGCCATGAACAAGAAATCGAACGCGCAGAGCTCGCAGCCAAAAACCTGCGAGAGACCATGCCACTCTTCATCTTCACCAGCTTGGTCGCCTGGTTCGGAGGTGTCGATCCTAAGATACAAAATATATGCCACGTTGTGTGGTTTACTGGCCGGGTGCTGTACAAATGGGCATATATACAGAACATCGATAGCCTCAGGGCTGTTGCTTAGTACGCTCACATTCATGTGGGTTGCAACTTTTGGATTTGCTGACATCCGTGCAGTCTCGCAACTCATGTTGCAGTCTATTTGAATTTGATCCAGGGTTTTGTTCTGCTCAGGTCCAAATACATGTAGCGTGCCGTCGCGGCATCTCCTGCCAGATGGCTCTCGCAAACTAAGACAACAAAAAAACAAAACCAGACTACTTGGATGTACCAATTGGGAATTGCGCGGCTCGGCTGGAAAATCATGTCGCGTCGAAATTTTGGTCACGCGATCTGTTCGCTCAGATTGGTCAGGACGCCTGAAGCTGGATTGGTCTCAACTGCCAAAGAATCTGAGGAACATGGAGAAAGCTTCAATCAGTGACCTGTTGGTGGGCGCGGGTTGCGCTTTTTCGGTCACCAACCGCGAAGTCATCGGCCCATCCGGACCGGTGTTGCATTCGTTTATTTCCAGCTCCCAGAACCTTCATCTGTCGTTGATTTCAAGGCAGCCTATCAAGAATTGCGAGCTGATCGATTGGTGTAAAGATGCGTGCGGCACAGCGACTGCATGTTGTATGCCAACTAACCAGCCTTTTGTTTCACAGAGGAATCTTGCTGGTAAATCCCTCCTATTGGACGCATCGTCCAACTGATTGGAATACTGGAAGCAAGGCAACAACTGTACCCTGCGCTAGGCTTCGAGGCTTGAGGAGGTGATTCCGCGAATGAGATGGCTTTTCAGAACGGTCTGCATGGTCTTTTAAATGCAAGTTCGCGTGGCCGTTGTCACGTCTTCTTGGATGGTCGTGGATCCATTCAGAGCCTGCCAGAAACAGGTCCAAACTGTATTTCCCGAAGCCTCTGCATGCCTACCGTCACATCAGGCTTTCTTATTTGTTCGCCAATCAAACAACCAGGCAAACTGAACAGATACACACGCGACCATTGCTACCTTCCAAAATATGATCGCACAGTCTCAAGTCGTGCCTGTTTCTGTCACGAGGCCATCAATCAATGCTTACTGTTCACTGCAGGCCGCAAGTGCCGCGAACGCGTGTTAGTTTTCCCACTGCCGCCTTGAAAACGAACATGCAATGCGCGAATATCGAGTATGGAGTGGCTGCAATCACCATCTTCGCGGAAGACACACGGGTCGAAATGACAAACACGCCTGCCCCGAGCCCAACTAGCAACAGGCACAGCTGAAGCTATACTACACGCGCACGGCATTAGCGGTGGTCCCGCGTCGTCCGCTTCAATCACTATGACCCTATGCTTGGCCCTCTATCAAGGCACTGGGAGGCGCCTCCGCAGGATGCCAATCCATGCGAGGGTCTTATCCACTCGTACCGCAGACATGCATTGACAACCAGCAACGAGCATGATTTGCAAGGCTTCTTGCATTTCTGTGGTGATATTACAGCCCTCCAGCATCCAAATTCGTATTCATCGGCTGGGAAGTCCTCACGAGAGTTATTATCTTTCTGATGACAAAAAGAAGGCTGCTTTGAATCGGTGTACGTGTACAATGGCTCTGCAGGCTATTGTTCCACGGCACGTCTTGAGACTCCACGCGGTATTACAGCCTGCCTGCTCCCGTCCTCTCCACCGATCAGGCAAACATACCTGTGGTCCATATCAACTGGATATATAATCGTCCGCTCTTCTTCTGCGAGGTGATCCTTCAAGCATGCCCCAGTCAGCCGAGCTTTTGTCCATGGTCGACTTGGATGACCTCGTCTTGATCGAAGACGACTACTTACCATCAAGACGTCTTTCGTCCCGAACCGCGTCGCCGGCCATGTCCGACATTAGCTACCACCGCGCTCTCAGTTTACAGAAGGACAAATTCCACCAAGACTTGGCCAACAACGTAGCCTCTTCTGATACAGAACCTTTGTCCATTCCCCCTTCTCCGAC
>JAOWBF010221914.1:0-14363 GCA_028566175.1 Vinca major
ATATAGTAGCTACTAGTTAAATTAAAAATATATTTAAACTAAAATAGTCTTAAAAAACTCTTAAAATCTAATAAAAAGCTTTTAATAACTAGATTAATATAAAGTCTATAATTAATAAAAAAAACTGATTTAATTATTATCTATAAGAGTTTTTTAAAAAAATAATAAATAGAAAAAAAAGCTAGATAAAAATATAAAAATAGTCTAGATAAAAAAGTTAAAAAATAAGACTTTTAAAATAATAATTTTTTTTTTAAAAAAATAGACTCTTTATTATTAGAAACTAAATTAATGATTTTAGTTATATATTTTAGATATTATATAAAAAAAGACTAAAATAAAAATAGTAAATTATTTTTTTAAAAAGAAATAAGATCTAGATATAAAAAATTATAATACTTTTATAGTATATATTTATTATTTATTATTAAAAAGACTATAGACTAATAATATTTTATTATCTAATTTAGTAAAAAAAATATTAATTTTAAAGAGATAAAAAAATAAGAGTATTAGTTATATTATATTTAAAATATAAACTTCTAATATTAGAGACTTAGGTTAGTTATATAATATTAGTAAAACTATTGAGAATTAAAATATAAAATTCTTATATTAAGCTCTATAGTCTTAACCTAAAAATATTTTTTATATAAATATATTATAATAAAAAGTAAGAAAAAAAAGTAAAAAATAAAAATTAGTAAAAAAAAAAATAAAAAAATAAAGTAAAAGTAAAGAAAATAATATAAATACTATAGTATTTATATAGAATTTAGTATTTTAAATATAAAAATTATTTAATTTAGAGTTAAACTAGATATCTCTAAATAATAATAGAAATTTTTATATTATTTAATATATTATTTTTTTAAAATAAATATCTTAGTTTATTATATTATATAACTAATTAAAATATCTAGTTTTTTTAAAAAAAATTATATAGAAAAAATTAATTAATTATTAATTTATAAACTCTTTATAAATAAAAGATAAAAAAAATATAGCTAAAACACTTTTAAAATCTTTATATAATCTTAATAATTTACTAATATTTTCTAAAATACTTTACTATAGTCTTAATTGTAATAATATTATAATAATTAGTTTTTTAATTATAATATAATTAAGAAAATTTATAAAAACTATAGATTAAGTAGATAATAGTATTAAATATAATATTTTGATTTTATGGGCTTTAAAAAATTAGTATTAGATTTATTAATAATCTATAAATTATATATTTTTTAAAAATATTATTATTTTTTATTAATTATAGAATAAATAAATAATAAAATCTAGAAAATATATATATATATATATATTATTTAATTACTCTTTTAAAATTTATTATAAGTTAATAACTATCTAAGTTTAAATTATATAGTTATTTATAAAATTATAATTAAGATTATTTTTTTAATAATAATTATATAAAATTAATTTAATATAATTTTATTTATAGTAAAATATTAGTAATTAATATTAGTAAAGATTTTAAACTAATTTCTAAATATATATAATATAAAGTATAAAGTTAAGATTTCTAAAAATCTACTATTTATAATCTATATTAATACTCTTATATATATATATATATATATATTACTTTTATTTTTATCTAGATTTAGTAAAAAATTACTACTATTATTTTTATTATTTCTATTATTATTATTATTATTACTATTTTTATTATTATTTCTATTATTATTTCTATTTAATATATATTTATTTATTAAAATTATAAAAATAGTTAACTATTTAAAAAAGATTTTGCTTTCTAGAAGAGAAATAACTAATCTATTAATATTATAGTAAATAGACTATTTTCTACTAAATTTAGAAGACTAGATTTTATTATATATTTTATTAGAGCTTTTTCTTTATTAATATTTTCTTTATTAATTATATTTTTATTATTAAATATAGTTATTACTAGAATAAAATTAAACTAAAAAACTTTTAGACTATATTTAACTATTTTAATAATCTCTAAATAATTTATATTTTGATTTTTATATAAATTATAAGATCTATCTATATCTCTATTTTAATTATTTTTCTAGATCTTAATATATTTAAATCTAAGTTAAAAATAACTTATTTAAAAGAAAAAATTTAAAATATATAGCTTACTATATTTCTTTTTTATTATATTTAGCTAAAAAAATATTTTTTTTTATAGTATAAAGTATTATATTTTTTAAAAAAAATATTAAATTTTTAATATATTAAATAATATAACTTAGTTATACTATTTAGTATTTAAAAGATATACTCTTTATTAATAGTATTAGTCTTAATAAAATAAAAGAAAAATTTTAATATAATAGAAAAAATTATAAGTTACTACTAAAAAAATAAAATTTAAAACTAAAATATAATAACTATTTTTTCTCTTTATAGAAGAAAAAATAAAACTTAAACTAATAGAATACTACTTTAATAATTAAGATACTTATTTTTTTTTAAAAAAAATAAGTTATTATAGAGATTTCTCTTTAAGTTTTTTATATAAAAAAATTAGTTCTAAAATACTACTAATCTTTTATTAATTTATTTATAAGACTTTAGTAACTTACTATAGCTTTTAGTACTTAAAATTATATAATAACTTCTATATAATTCTTAATCTTTCTAAGAATTAGTCTTTATACTAACTATATTAAATACTTTTTAGTTATATTTTATACTATCTTTATTCTTATCTAGCTATAGATCTCTAGTCTAATAACTTAGTTCTATAAAATATAGATATAAAGTATAAGTTTAGATTATTATTATAAATTAAGATAATAATTCAATATATAATTAAGTTATAATACTAGCTCAGATTTAGTTATATTTATATAAATACTATTTTAAATATAAAGATATATTAATAAAAATCTTATAGCTATAGTACTTATTCTTAATTATAAAATAGTAGAAGATATTTAAGACTATATTTATATATAAAACTAGTTTAGCTTATATAAAATATTAAAGAGTTATTTAGAACTTATAATCTATAGTATATATATTAGTTTATTATTTTAATAAATTTTAAAAATTATAGTCTTTATAAATACTATAGTAATTATACTATAAAATAATCTTTTTAAAGAGACTAAGCTTAGTCTTTTTAGAATAGCTTTTTATAACTATATATCTAGTAGACTTTATATATTAATTAATTATTATAATTATAGAGTTAGAGTTAGAATAGTACTAGAGTTCTATATATTTAGAGATACCTAGAAATCATATATATACCTAAAGAGGTATTTACTATCTGTTATAGGATCTAAGGTTTTAGGAGTTATAAGACCTAGAGTTATAAGACCTAATCTTAGAGAATCTAAATCTTATATAAATCTTCTATTTATTATTAGTATTTAATACTATAACTTAATCTATATATATTAATTATTTAATATAATCTAATTTAGATAAGTATATTATTAATAGATTATACTACTAGTATAATATAGAAGTAAATTAAGTATAATCTATATATATATTTTATAAGCTTTTAATCTTAAGTTCTTAAGTATCTAGGGATCTCTAAGTTTTTAGGAGATTAGAATTTAGTTATAGTCTTTTATTATTATTATTATTTACTTTAATTAATTTATTCTTTTATTCTTTTTATTTCTATTATTTTTCTCCTTTAATTAGTCTCTTTATTATCTTTTTATCTATCTAGCTAACTAGTACTAGCTAGTTAATTAGTGTCTCTTATATATATATACTATAATATTTTATATAGTTATTTATATTTCTAAATTTTATAGAGCTATAATATTAATTATATAATTAGTAAATATTTTTAAATAACTAAAAGTAATACTAAAAATACTATTAATAAAGATTTCTAAACTATTATTAAATTAAATAATATTTATATAAATTTATTCTATTAGATTAAATTCTAGATTTTTATTTTATTATTTTCTAAATCTATTTTTTTTTCTATTATTTTTTTCTATTATTTTTTTTCTATTATTTTTTTTCTATTATTTTTTTTCTATTATTTTTTTTCTATTATTTTTTTTCTATTATCTTTATTTTTAACTATTTCTATAATTTTATTTAATATTAAAGTCTAATATTATTATAATAATATCTATTATAATATTAAATCTAGAAATAAACTAAACTAAAATATATTATTTTATATTTCTTAATACTATAAATTGTATTAACTATAGTCTAAAATCTTTTATTAATAAAAAATATTATTTAAATACTATAGATAAATACTAATTAATTAAAAGATAAAATAATAATATACTTATTTAATAAAGAATAAATATAAAATTATAAGATTTTTATTATCTAAAAACTAGATATTTATAAAATATAGAATCTATTAATAATATTCCTAGCTATTCTTAGAAATAGATTCTATATTATATATAAACTAATTTCTTTTACTAACTATAGAGACTAATATTTCTAAATAGTTTTTTATATAAATAAAAAAATAAATATCTAAATATAATTAGTCTAATATTATAGTAGAGATTTAAGTATATTAATATTTTATTTATATAATAATTATAAGATCTATATTTATATAATAATTATAAGATCTATATTTATATAATAATTATAAGATCTATATTTATATAATATATATATATTTAAAGACTAGTTATATAAATAAAAAGTAAATATCTATATAGACTATAATTTTACTTTTTTATTAAGTATTTATTATATATAATATTAAAAAGTAAATTATTAATAGAAACTTTAATTTTTATTATTTATTATAGTTATAAATAAAATAAATCTAATTAATAAAATAATAATATAGAGAATATAATTAATACTATAGAAAATTATAATCTTAATTTATTTATAAAATAGAAAATAATTATTTTTAAGAGTTTAGTATATAATAATTATATTTATAATATAATTAATTTTATTTAGATATTTTTTATACTAATTAATTACTATATATAGTATACTATATAATTAAAATAGAAATATAGTTTATATATATTTATTTTTATAAAATTTTATTTAGCTCTAATTAAAATATTAGTTTACAAATACTATAAATAGAAAAAAGCTAATAGAAAAAAGCTAATTAAAATAAATAAATTAAAACTTTTTTAGTCTAATATAACTTATAATATATTATTTATATTTTAATTAACTCTAAAATAATTAATATTATTATTAATATCTTTATTTAATTTTTTAATAAAATTACTATTAAATATATCTTTATAACTATTATTATTTAATATTTATATTTTTTATATATTATTTATTTCTATTTTTTATTTTATTATATATCTATTATATATTACTAAATATATTTAAATTTAAAAAAGAATTTAATTATATATTATATTTTATACTATTAATTAGAATAAAAAAATAAAAAGACTATTTATAAAAATTAATATTAGTATACTAAAATTACTAATATAGATCTAAATATTTTCTAAAAGTTTATTAAATATATTTATAAATAAAAAATCTAATTTATATTTATTCTAATTCTTTATATTAGTAAATACTAATTTACTATTATTATTAAAAAAAAAAATTTTATAATATTCTTTTTTTTAATCTTTATAGCTAATCTATTTAATACTAAAAATTATTAATATTTAATTTCTATAGATATTTTTTTTATTATTTTATATAATAAAATATTAATTATTTTTTAGTATTTAGTTATATTTAATATTTTTAAACTAAATAATATTTTTAATACTATATTTAAATATACTATATAAATATTTATTTTATTTTTAGATATTATTTCTCTTATTTTTTAGATTTTTACTATAGTAATAATTTAGAAATTAAATAAATTTAATTATATAGTATTAAAAATTTATTATTTTATTTAGTTATTTTCTATATTTAGTAAGATTTTAAAAACTATAATAACTAAATATTTTATTTATTTTATTAAAATCTATAATTTACTATTTTTAATATATATAGATAATAAAACTAACTATTTTTATAATTATATTCTTTATTTACTATATAAATATATTTATAAAATCTAATATAAGAGCTACTATATAGTTATAGTTTTAATACTAGATATTATTAAAATCTTTAATAATAATTTTTACTAATATTTTTTACTAATATTCTTACTACTATTTAAATAAATAATAGATCTTAAAAATTATATATTAATAAATTACTTTATTTTTAATAATTATTATATCTAAATTCTATTATAAAAAGATAAAACTAGAATTATATAATTAATAACTATAAATATTTTTTAGAGATTCTTTTTATCTCTAATTCTTTATCTTTTTTTTAATATTAATTTAATTAATAATCTTTATTTTATAAATTTTAATCTCTATAGTATAGACTCTAATAACTATTAAATTATAATAATTAAATATATTAATAATATTATTATTTTAATATAGAAAGACTCTATATAGTATAATTATTATTATTTAGAATAATTATATAGAATATATAAATATCAGATCTAATATTATATTTCTTATTTTATTCTAAATAAATATAGTCTTTTTTATTTTTATTATAAGAATATTAAGTCTTTAATAGAAAAGAGATCTAAGAACTTAACTAAGACTATTTTAACTTTTAGAACTATAATTATTAAACTAGGTCTTTATATTACTAAAACAGTTTATCTCTAATAGATATATAAAAAAATTATATAATTAGTTATTATACTATATTTAATAACTAAATTAATTTAGAATATTCATATTTTATATCTATAATATATATAGATTATAGTTTTTTTACTCTAAATTATTACTAATTATTTAATATAGTTTATTTAAAATATTTCTAAATAAATTTTTTTAAAATCTACTATATTATTATTCTATAGTTTATTTAATATATTAGGTAATAAAAGTCTATATATACTCTACTTTTTACTCTATTTCTATCTTTTTATTAATATCTTTAAAAAATACTTATTAATATAAAACTATATATTTTTAGGACTAGAATTAGTAGAAATTATATATTTAATACTAAATTATTAGAAAAGATATATACTATAATTATTTTTACTAAAAAAAAAGTATAGATACTACTAAAATAGTATATAGCTTAAAAGTTATCTAATTAATAGTTTATAAAATAATTTAATAGTTTACTAAGTTTATAATAATAAAGTTATATTTTTAAAAAGATTATCTTTTAAAAGCTATACTTTTAATAAAATACTATATTAAGAGTTTAGTTTACTAGAATCTATTAATTAGCTATAAAGTTTTAATAAAAGAGAATAACTTTAGATTATTAAAAAAGACTCTATAATAGCTTTTAAAAGAATTAAATATTTAGAACTATTTATTTAAAAATTATATTTTATTAAAAATAGTTAAAAAAATATAATTAATTAGATTTTATATTTTTTAATAAATATTTTATCTAATATAAATTAAATTATATTTACTAATATATATTTTATTTAAAATATAAGTATTTTAGATCTAAATTTATAAACTTAATTAATTATAGAAAAAATATCTAGTAAATAATTTAGATCTTAATATAGTATAGTAAATATCTAAAGTTAATTATTATAAAAAGAGATCTAAATACTAAATATAATAGATATTCTACTAAGACTTATATTTAAGTCTTTAATAAAAATTTAATACTAATCTATATTTCTAAAACTATATTTTTATAAAATAATATCTAAATTTATAATACTCTAGAGATTTAAAAATAGTTTAAATAATATAAAATTAAGATAATTTAATAGTCTATATATTTACTTTATTTAAACTCTATTAAAAATATTTAGAGCCTCTTAAAGACTAAACTATTTAAATTATATTCTAAACTATTATAATAAGACTATTTAAAGATAGAATAGAAGTGTTTTTATTAAGTATTAAAGACTACTTAAGAGGCTATTAATTAGTATAAAATTAATATATTTATTAAGTCTATACTATATTAAGTAGCTATCTATAAAAAAGCTAATAGATAGTATACTAAATACTAATTACTTATTTATATAAATTATTTTAATTTTTTTAGTATAGATTTAGTAGTATAGTAGTAGTTTTAATCTAGTCTAATAAATATAAAAAGTAGAGTATATATAGACTTTTCTTACTTAATATATTAAATACTCTATTATATTATTAGTATTTTCTAAATTATTTCTTAAATAGCTCTAGAAATTCTTTTCTATATTTTTTTATTACTATTATTCTATAGTACTTTACTAAAAAATCTATTTTTATATTAATATATCTTTATTAGATCTACTAATTATTAAGATATATAAAAAAGTTTTTAATTTTCTCTTTTCTCTATTAAGATCTCTAATAAGATCTCTAATAAGATCTCTAATAAGATCTCTAATAAGATCTCTAATAAGATCTCTAATAAGATCTCTATTAAGAGAGTTCTAATTACTATTAAGACTCTCTTTATTATTATTTTTATTATTTTATTACTTTTAATTAGCTTTTATATCTATTAAATCTCTATTACAATATTTTCAATATTATATATATTATAATTTATATTTATATATTAAATAATAAAAGAAATTTAATTTTTTATAGTATTTTTATAGTAGTAGTTCTCTATAGTCTATATTATTTCTAATAAAGCTACTATTATTATTAAGTATAGTTAAATTTTTTAGAATCTCTAGAATCTAAATATTATAATTATATTTATTAATAGTAGTAATTTAGAGACTAGTATAGATATAATAATAATTATTTTATTTAATATATTTATTATATATTTTAAAAATCTCTATATATATATTATATATAATATAGAGCTTTAAAATATTTAATTAGTATTATAAACAATACTAAATAATAGTCTCTAGTACTCTATAAATTCTAGAAATCTCTATTATTTTACTATTTTTACTAATAATTAGATATCTATTTAAATATATAAATATTCTAGTTAGTCGTTTACTTAGATCTATATATATAATATTATAATTATAAACACCTGAAGATTGTGAGCAATACAGAGAAGTTCTCCCCTAGCAGGATCACATAACCTAATTCTTTAGAGAAGAGGGTTACTTAAGAGCTAAAAAACCTCCCTAATAATATATTTATATTAGGTAACTACAGTTAACTAATCACACTATATACTCAGATCTATATTTATAGTAGCTAATTAGTATCTCTATTTCTATCTACTCTCTATTACTTTTAGAAACTACCTCTAGAGAGAGAACCCTTCTCTTTATAAAGTGCCTCTTTAAAAAGTATTTACTATCTTAGTAAATACCTCTTTAGGTATCTATATAATTTCTAGGTATCTCTAGATACCTAGGACCCTAGTATCTATTAAAAGATTTTATTATTATAGTATTTTAGGCTATTTTTATTAAATCTCTAAATATTTAGAGATTTATAATAATAAATAAATTAATATAGAAATAAAAATTATATTTACTAAATAGATTATAATATAATATAATAATATTTATAATTATATAGTTTTTAAATTATTTCTAGAATCTATAAAATAAATATTTATTCTATATAAAGATTTATAATATTCTAATAGTATAATTCTTATTTAGATATAAATAGATAAAATTATTCTTTACTATTATTTAGTAATAATTAAATAATAGTAAAAGAAAATATTAGAAAAAGAAAATATTAGAAAAAAACTCTAATTATAATCTAGCTCTCGATTTATACTCTAGAAACTAGATATAAATAGTTTAGTATATTCTACTATAATATCTAATATTTATAGAGCTCTAAATATAGATTCTAAAGATTTTTTATAACTAAACTAATTAGACTAATTAGTTTATAAAACTAGAGTCTTTAAAAAAAGCTACTTAATTTATACTATAATCTAGATTCTTTAAGGGTTACACTATCTATACTCTCTCTCTGCCTATTCCTATCTCTCTATAGGTCTTATTCCTACTTCTCTCTTTCTTTATTCTTACTCTCTCTTATAAATATAGTTAGAATACTAAGAATTACTATTTCTATAATTATATAATTTTGATAACTACTATTAAAATTACTATTATTACTATTTAAATAGTAGTAATAATCTTTATAGAAAAGAATATTATTTCTACTATAGATATAATATTAATAATAATAGCTATTACTCTTTCTTTTTATTACTTACTATTTATTAATATACTTCCAGATCTTAATATCTATAATTTATTATCTAATAATAATAATTTAGCTATTATAGTAGTTAAAACTACTATAGTAGCTAGATTTATTAATTCTAGTTATAATCTTTCTAATTAGTCTTTTTAATATATACTATTACCTCTAATTAACTAATAATTTACTTATCTAGAAAATACTAGGGTCCTAGGTATCTAGAGATACCTAGAAATCACACAAATACCTAAAGAGGTATTCACTAAGATAGCAAATATCCTTTAAAGAGGTACTTCTCTCTCTAGAGGCAATATCTAAGAGTAATAGAGAGTATCTTTAATAGTAGTAGAGAGCAGGAGGGCAGATAATAATAGAGACGCTAATTAGCTCCATAAATATAGATCTAGAGAGAGTATTTAATTAGTCAATTATAGTCACCTAATATAAATATGTCATCAGGGAGGTTTTTTAGCTCCTAAGTAACCCCCTTCTCTAAAGAATTAGGTCATATAATGCTGTACTTGGGGGGAGGGAGAACTTCTCTATATTGCTTATACCCTTTAGGTGTTTGCAATAATTATAGAGATTAACTATCTTATAAAATCTACTAGATATAGTATTATAAAGATATAAAGTAAGAAAACTAAGAGTAGTATTATAAAAAAGGTTATTTTATAATATAACTAGAGTAGTAAATATATTCTATCTATTTAAAATAAGAGCTAAAAGTATAAAACTACTATCTATTTATATAGATATAATTTTTAAATTATACTTTAATATCTCTTAATTAAATAAATTAATAATACTTCTAATTTATATATATAATAGTTTTTAATATTTAAAAATCTAGAATATAATAGCTATAATATATCTAATATATCTATCTATTTAATATACTAATATATTAAAATAATATAGTATATAGATACTATTTAAATATAATTTATATTATAAATCTCTATATAGTAAATTTTAATCTTAATTTATAGAGTAAAATTTTAATTCTATATTATTACTATTAATATTAATAACTTCTAATTTAAACTTGAAAATTTCTTAATAGCTATATTTCTATCTAAATATTATTAATAGAGCTTCTATCTAATAGAAAATAGCTATTCTATTATTATTTAAATAATAAATAATATATTAAGATTCTTTTTACTATATATAAATTAAGTTTAGAGATACTAAAATACTATTTATAGCTTATTTCTATAGATAATATCTATAAAACAAACTATTATAATATACTATTATAACTCCCTAAAGCAAAACGAATATTTTTAAACCACACTCATATATAGTATAAGATATATTATTTTATTCCTCTTCTTATAGTAATTATTTTAAACTACTTTTTAATTCTCTTATCTTATTATAGTAGCTACTATAGTAAAAAGGAGTAAAAAAGGTAGCTCTAAGACTCTCTAGCTAATATTAGAAAACTCTATAATTTAAAATCTTAAACTAATAGCTATAGTAATAGTTTTATATAAAATAACTACTATCTAAAAGACTAAAGCTTTATCTAAATATACTACTCTCTCTCTTTTATTACTATTTAAATATTTTAATACTATTACTATTCTAATAGTAAAAATAAAAGATAATAAATTTTTTACTAAACTCTTCTATATTTATATTTTATTCTCTTAGTATAATAATAACTATATAAATACTATCTATAAAATATAAATTATAATTTAATAGTAACTTTTCTTTTTATTTTCTACTACTACTATTTCTATAGTCTATATATCTATAGCTTTTACTTATAGCTTTAATTACTAAAATATAATTATATATAGTAACTAATATTTATTAGTATTAAGATAAATAGATTAGATCTAAATCTAAAGTATTTCAACTCTATTAAATAGTATATTTTTTAATAGTAGTATTATTTTAATATTTTAAAAAGACTTATAGATATTAATCTATATAATAGATTCTATTATAGTAAACTCTTTCTATTATTTAGAGAGTAAATAGAAAATTATAAAATAAATAAATAGTACTATATAAGTATATTTTAATACTAATTTAATAATTTCTATTACTACTAAAAATATAATAACTAGTAGTAATCTCTAATTTTATATTACTAAATTAAAAAATATAGAGTCTCTGATTATTACTATTTAAAATACTTTTAGCTATATAATATAATATTAGATTTTTAAAGAATATATAAAATTCTAAAAGTTTATTTATATAGTTATTATATATAGAGTATCTATAGTATTATTTAAACCTATTAAACTCTAATAATCTATATAAACTCTAGACTAATAATATAAAGTGTATCTCTTACTTAAGCTCTATTTTAAAGACTAAATAGCTTATTTTATAATATAAAATAGCTAAAATATAACTAGAAATTTTAAAAGTAGTAGTTAAATTTAATAATACTATAGCTATTTATAATTATTTTTATAACTACTAATACTTTAATAATAGTTATTATTTATAGTAATATTTCTAGTATATTAAGAGTACTAAATAACTAGCTAATACTAATTAGCTAGATAGATAAAAAGATAGGGTCATACTATCCACACTCCCCCCCCTAAATATAGTTAGAATGCTAAGAATTGCTATTTCTATAGTTATATAATTTCTACTACTACTACTAAAAAAAATCTCTTACTACTATTTAAATAGTAGTAAGAGATTTTTTTTCTCTTAATTTTATTAATTTTTGTATTAGTTTATATACTTATTATTATCTAAATTAATTATAGTACCTGTATCTAGGCTACTATTACTATAATTAGACTCTGTAACTACTGTCTTTACTATCTTTACTATCTTTACTATCTTTACTATCTTTACTATCTTTACTATCTTTACTAAATATCGAACTCTCTGTATACTACTATAGCCCTGACTGTAGTTATGGTCCTGGTTTGAACTACTTAGTATAATCTTAAATCTAGAAGGCTTATATTAGGTTAAACGTTCGAAAGGTGTTATTATTAGTAGATCTAGGGATAACTGGAGAGGTTAGGTTACTAGTATCTAAAGTATAGATTGAGATTAAGATTAAGATTGAGATTAAATATTGTTCTGCTAACTTAATAGCTAGCTACGAGGTTGAATTTTTTTAGGGTTCTATACTAGAAGGATAGGGTTAATTACTAGCGCTTCTTCTAGATAATAGAGATACTAGTATAGATAAAAATTACTAAGAGTTAGTAGCTTTTGACTGTTTATCTACTTATAATAATATAAATATAAGAGTATTTAGTAGTATTCTATAAATTATAGTTATAATTAAGTAGTATCTAAGGCTTACTTTTATCTAGTAAGAGAAAGGTATTATTATAGATTTCTTTAGTATACTAAATAGTCTTTAAAGATATATATTAGATAATATACTAATAAATTAAGTATAGTTACTAGGTAGGTTATTAATCTTGCTTATTTATAATCTAGATTTTAATATTTATATATTAGCGAGTTATAATCTATTTAAAATTCTTAAGTATAGTAAGAAGATCTTTAATTAAAATATAAAGGTCTTATTTAAGAAGCTAATAGGATATTTCTATATAAGAGATAGTAGTCTTACTAAGATAGAGATACTATTTTTTTTATTAGTATTTAAATAGTAATAAAAGAGGCTTTAAAGACTAATAAAAAATCTCTTATCTCTTATAAAAAATCTCTTATCTCTTATAAAAAATCTCTTATCTCTTATAAAAAATCTCTTACTACTATTTAAATAGTAGTAAGAGATTTTTTTTTAGTCTTTAAATAATAATAATAACTTACTTTATTAGTATATATCTTTAGAAAGAACTTAGGATAGTCTTTAATCTATTCTTTAGTAATATATACTAGTAATTCTTTAAAAATTAGTATATTATATATATTCTAGAAGTACTACTATATAGTATTAAACTCAGCTTATAGTATAAAAATTAGTCGATTCTATTATTATAGTATTTTTTGCTATCTTTTATAAAGAACCTTATCTAGAATCTTGTTTAGTACCTTTTTTAATAGCTAAGAGCCTAAACTAGGTAATTTAAGACTATCTTATTAGATATCCTCTAATTTATATATATTAGTAATTGCCTTATAGAGAACTAGAAGTATATATTTTATTAAATTTATATTTATATACTAAATATAAATAATAGTATCTGTATTTAGAAATATAGTATAAATTATATTAATTAAGTCTGGTTTTTTATTAGTTAGAACTATATAAAGGCTAACTAGTAATAGTAATAG
>JAOWBF010222101.1:0-14334 GCA_028566175.1 Vinca major
AACATGCCGACTTGCTTTGAAGGGGATCTTTGTATTAATAATCACAAAATTTACAAATTTAATATATGATTTATTTTGATCATTACATATGCATTTATAAAAGATCTAACTCTAGATAACATCAGATTAATTTACTCGTGTAATTGAGCTTCCAAAGGCTGCTGCATATATACTTCTCGAAATATGAGATACTAATCACATAATCCATACAAATTTGATGGAAGTACTTCCAATTTGAGAACTATTATTAGTACTATTAATGGCAGAGCCAAGAATTTGTTATTGGGAGGTGAATTTTTTATTGAAAATTGTTAGAGGGCAAAATACAATATTTATAAAGAAATATCACAAAAAATAATTTTTTTTGTTAAAAATTTATCGTTTCTAAAAATATTGGGGTTTAATAAAATTAACATAATTTAGGGTTTAATAAAAGCTAAGGCTACCAACAAGACTTGGCACAATGACCATAAGATATATTGAATTTTGTACGCAGAGAAAATTTTGTTAGGAGCTTTTCGCAAAAAATTAATTGTAAGATGTAAAAATTGATGCGGATATTAGTTTAGATAAAAAAAATAATAATAATAATAAAAAAAAAACCTTAGGCTTGTTAGACACAAAAATCTTTAGCTGGGTCGAAGTCATCAGGTGGCGAAAATCCTATCTAAAGTCTGGTTGTTTCATCGGCAGAAGGACCGGGGATGCAGCTCTTTCTCCTGTCTTGGCTCTCGTTGCTGAAAGGATTTAGGCGTAGGTGGCCCGGTTCCTTTGAGGCTTTCTATCCATCAGCTATTTTATCAGCATTATACTAAACCAATTTTGACTGCCGGATTGTTTAATTTGACGACCAATATAGTTACGCAAGAACAGCCAATCACGTAATTACAACAAATCAACTATCTCACAGATGTCATCAGGCGACCTAACGACCAAAATTGATTCAGTAAGGCGTCAGCACCGAAACCTAAAAGGATGGGATTTGTAAAAAAGCATTTGTGGGCACCGTAAAAAAAATGGAGTAAATAAATGCAAAGGGATCACTCAATCCTAAAATCATACTTGTAGAACTGACCTCACAATCTTTCACATGAATTGAGCGGAGCTCACATCTGCGTGTAGACCCTGCCCAATTTATGCGAAGGACTGTAGAGTCAGTTCTACAAAGACGGTTCTTAGATTGAATTTTCCAATGCAAAGGAAGTAAAGGGGGTACTTGGAGATCCAGAATAGCAAAAATCCAGGAAGATGTAGTAGCCCACAACCTGACTATCTAAAATGGTAACATTAAACACGAAACGAAGGATGCTATGATTTCGTCTCACCTCTCAAGTGAAGCCTATCCCAACTTCAACCACTTGATTGCATCCAAGGATAAAAAGGACAATCCTATATGAAATTAAACCAATTGTGTCCATGAACGAAGTTAAGAATTTGGCGTTAAAGAGGTGAAACTGCAACAATATGTCGAACTACATATAAAAAGGGTAAAAGAAAAATTTGGAGGCGAAATTGATAAAATATTTCGAATTACGTATAAAATTTACTATACCTAGTAGTAATTTTTAAAATCTAGGGGGGCGACTGCCCCCTCCCACCCCTCTCTGTCTTCGTCCCTGATTCTGCCTAACATGGCATTTCACTTCATGCCAAAGGAGAAGGGATGTCAATTCACCCGTCTAAACTGGGAATTTGTTCGCTTCCATTCAAGTTAAGATGGAGATAGGGCTAGATCGGAGGCAAATACTTTTCTCTTGCCGAAAATAGGAGACATTATGAATAAGTGAATTAAAGAAAATATTTATGCTTTTTTGAATAATAAGACTTCGGTTAAATTTAAGCGGAAAAGAACAGGGCGGGAATCCATTTATCTCCCACGAAAGGGATGGGTTGGGGCTGGGGATCGGAATGGAGAGACGGGGCTGAGATACCTAGTTCCCGCTCCCACCATCCCTACAAAGGAGTGGCTCATGAAAATTATCAGACGGTTGAGGAAGATTAAGAGTTTTTACTATCATAAATCTCGATATGCCCAATCATACACGCTATTAAAACTCTGATTTTTTGGAACGAGAATCTATAAAGGAGTGTTAGAGAAAAATAATGAAAGAAAAACTTAATAAACAAATGACTAAAACCAAGACTTGTCTCCCTTGGTTCCTTTATGCCCATTGCACATACGTTTTTTACCCCCCCAAAAAAAAAAAAAAAAAAATCATGATATGAGCCTGACATGCAAAGTTTGAATGCCACAGCTATAGTGACATTTAGTTAGGTATATGAAAAAAATAAAAGAAAAAAAAGAGTACATATACTTCTGGGGTTGGTCCTTACATATTACTACTATGAACATCATCAGTACCTGAGCAGTCTGCATTTACACCCACGACAATCTTTTTTATTTATTTTAAATTTTTTTTAGAGGTGTTCGGCTCGAAATTTATTATTTCGAGTGAAAAGTGTTAAACTAAATATGCAGCCCATAACAATCTGAGAAATGCCTGTTCTTGTTAAAACAAATTACTCTAATTAATTGGGAGCAAAATGGAGACAATAGTCTTATAGGCGACGAGTTATTTTACTCCTAATTGGACAATTTTGCCTCTTTTTGTTCCGATTAATTGGAGCAACTTCATGCAAGTAGCATTTTAATTAGTTTGATAAATAGTAGTAACATGCATCTCAACCGGAAAGGATCATTCATTTCATTCCATATCCATTAATAAGAAACTACTATGATCAATTAATTTTATCAGAAAAAAATAAATACGTAGCAATTATTAGAAATTCGAAACAAAAAATTTATTTTCCTATGTCAACGGGACGCGCTAGATAGATGCAAAGGCCAAATAAAGTTTTTGCTCCGCAGTAATTAATTAGTTTTTCCAAATCTGCAAAACAAAAAGTGTGCTTAAGCAAAGAAAAATCCATAATCAAGAAATCTTTCCTTCTTAGCTTTTTTCTTCATGGATAATAATAGATGGAGAGGTTTTTGTGTTCTTTGTAATCATGGCCCTCTTCCCCATCATTACAATATTTGAAACTAACCCCCACCCCACCCCCTCCCAACCTAGTCCAAGTAATTTCAACTTACATACAAAGCCAATATCAAAGCGACGATTATAGTGCAGAAGAAAAAAATTCAGTATATACTAACATTTTGTAGGTGTTATACTCGTTTAAATATTTGTTACATTCTATTTAATAGATGTTTTTTTTATTAACAATTATAACACCTATTTTACGTAATATGTGTAAAAATTCAGAGCACTTGTTCGATCTAAAAAAATTTAGACCTTCAAAATATTTAATTTGACGGTAAAAAAAATATTGAATACGTACTAAATTTTTCGTATTCAACACCATAATCGTACCCAAGCCAAGACACCACATGGGCACATTAAACCACATTTTAGAATTCTACCTATTTATAGTCTGCCCAACCAAACTATTCTCTTCAAGTTTCTTCCAATTAATCCATTTCATTAGCTCTCCCTTTCTTCTTCAAATTATTCTTTCTTATCAATAGTTTGTTAAAAGAAATCCAATAGAAATGTGCATGTCATCCCAGAACGTCTACTTCTCTATGCAAAACAGACAATCAAAGCGATGTCGAATTCAAGTTCATAGGCTTACAAGGTAAATCTTACTCATATATCAGTGAGGGAAGGTCGTGTTTGATGCGATAGTCAAATGTTTACTTGATATTCGTTAGGTCACGGGTTCGAACCTCAAAAACATCCTCTTTGTGAAAAAATAAAAGTAAGAATGCGTACATCGAGATCTTTCTCAAATTCTATTGATATGAAAGCCTATGCACTGGTACGACCTTTTACTCAATATAAAAGTGAGAGATGACGAGCTGAGACATTTTTCTAAGTCAGAAGTGTTGCGTTTCTTGAAAATAATGTTGTAATAATCTATATATGATTGGGTGTGCTTGTGAAACAGGAGAAAGGGAAGTGATCAAGAAAATGGTGGAATGGAAATGGTATTGAAGAATTTGAAGTTGTATATTGAGAACATGAGTATACTTGAAGAAAATGAAAGACTAAGGAAGAAGGCTAGTCTTCTTCACCAAGAGAACCTTGAATTGAGGTCTGAAATTCAGAAGAAATTCTCTATGCTTGATCCTTGTCTCCATATCCCTTAAATTAGTTTTCACTAATTAATACTACCTCTGTTCTTTAATATAAGACTTTCATTAAATGTTGCGAAAATTAAGTAAGTAAAAATTAAAATGCTTTTTAAATTAAATATCAATATTACTCTTTTAAATAAAATTAGTGGTATACAAGTCATATTTAAAAAAAAATATTATTTGTATTTTAATTAACAAATTATCTTGTTTTTTGCTTCATTAATTTTCGCAGCATGTAATTAAAATCTTATATTAAGGAGTATTTCAGAAGCAAAAAAGATCAGTGAAGAGGTTCACTAATTCCTATAGCACTTGTTTTTGTTCTTTGCTTTTGGAATTGTATTAAATTGGAATAAGAGAGTAGATAAATAAAATCATGCTATATATTGAATAAGTGTTCGGTTAGTTCATTTCTTGATTGCACTTCATGGATCGGAGTCAGTCCGGTTATGATGTTGACAAGATTTTTGTTAACATAATATTGTGTGTGACGAGTTATTTAATCTAACGTTTGAATAACTATCTGTCGTGTTTCTGAGATTATTAGTGTAAGGGATTTACATTTTCTACAATTAAAGAATCCTTTAAGGAAAGGTTATGGATATTGTAGTATATTTAAACTGTTTATCATTCTCACATCAAGCACAAAATTTCAGAATTGCGTATAAATTTATTTTTTTAGAAATAATTTATTTTTTTGTAAAATTCAAGACAAAAAGGTTTAGCACCAGTGAACACACTAAGCTACAAATTACCCCTTCATCAAGTTATCAATTGCATGATAATAAGAACTAATTAAGCCTCTAAATACTTCATTTATTAATCCATCATCCTCCTAAATTAAGCTTTAAACAGAAAAGAGGAAAAAAGGCAGGAAAAAAATGGAAAGTAATGGACCTTTGGTGCAGCAAGTAGATGGTTGTACATTGTTACTTCCGATATAAATGAACAAAGAGAAAATGTATTTTCTACTGTGAATTACACTTTTAACCATATATTAAGTCACAAATCCTAATTTAATTTAAGCAAAATAACATATATCCTTACTACCGGGGGGAGTGAACGGCACTCGATCCTCCGTATTTTCAAGGACCGTCGAGGGCGCACTGGACACCATACGACATGCGGTGCTCTTTCAGTCGTTGAACTCTACTTTCGATTGAGCCATTTCCAGGGTGAGAAGGTTATTAAATAGAAAAGATAACTCTTCCCAAGTCCTCATCGACGTCTTTGGACTCCCTAAACGTTGCCGTCAACCTTTACGTTCCAGTTCAAAATTTTTAACCCGATTTCTTTTTTAAGTACACACTTAACGCGCTATCTGTTGAGCTTCCCGACCCTTAGGATCGACCTTACCCGTTGCCGTGTCTGCTTTTTGGATGACTGACCACATCACTACAGAATAAGGTCAATTTAAACCTGGTTCAAATCAGAAAAATCCTAAAAGAAAACTTTATCTTTTCCCCGAGCCACACGTGCTTAGAAATTTGAAGCTTCTCAAAGAATGAGGCACCTAAACCCATAAAAGGAATTTCGATGAAAGTACAAGGCTGTTGGCTCGAGATTTTTCTGGACATTTTTAATTTTAGGTTTTCAAATTACATTAGTCTTAGTATAATAGTACATCTAATACGAAATTACATAATACTTTTGCTTCTAAATGAAACACAAAATTTTAGATTTAGATTTGAGATTTAGAACTCACGTTTATTTTACAAACAATTTTAATTTTATATAAAACTTATGATGTTTCATTTTAAAACTAAACACTATAAAAGTCATTTTAATTACCATCTATTTGAAACTACTTATATACTTGAAATAAAACTCGTTTGGATTTCTCCCAATAAACCAGCTCTTGAAGACCAGATATGGGTGTGTTGCATAAGTACATGCCTGGTTAGCAACGAGGAATTGATCTGTTTGGATAAAAAAAAATCAAGTGAGCACCGCAAATAGATTAATAGTATACCGAATTACATATAAAAACTGCAACCAAAAAAAAAAAAAAATGTTGGGGGCGAATTTGATCAAATATTCCGAACTACATATAAAATTTACTATATCTAGTACGATTTTTAAAAATCACGTGTCCCCTGTAATCGTCCCCGAGTTCAAGAAGCTAAATATAAACTATGAAGTGCAAATATCATTTCTCTTCAACTGTATGAGTAAAACTAATTCAGTCCGAGTTTTCAGTACTAATCTCAAGGAGACTGGAGTCCCGCATTAGAACACGAAGAATTGAGGCCTACACATAAGTGCATGTGACTCACTTTCCAGTCAATAATTGCATCGACATGATGAGTTAGTGAGATTCACTTATGATACGGTTCCTCCTCACCACGTGTCCCGCTATCAGCATGCTCTGGTTTATTCTTATCTATAGAAAAATGTTTCAAGATTTGATTCTTTCTCAGAATCTAATAGCATTATACACTAAAAAAAAGTACATTCTCCAATTAATTCAGGGTATAGCTTGAATAGTACAAACCAGAAGAGATCCCAGACCTGTTTTCATCATTTCTTACTCTTTTCAGCTACAGTCCACATAGAAATCCTATATTGATTCATGTAGCCGACCCCAATTACTTGGGATTAAGGCTTTGTTGTTGTTGTTGTTGTTGTTCAGTTACAGTCCAATCTACCTCCCTTACTCCAATATCCATTTCTATACAAACACAGAGTTAAATGCATGCCACCAAAATATATACATGCATGCATAGAGATAGATAGAGAAGACACTCGGAGTTCAGTTCTTCAGCAGAAAACGAGCATGAATGAGCGAAAATGTCAAAATGGACTTGGTCTAACTCAATCCCTCAAAAGGGATTGCCAAAGCATCATTCTTTTGGGAAAGGGTTTCTCGGGGCATAACTTTGTCATATTCTGGCAGTGTATATAATGGGAGAGTATAGTTATGCATTGCTGTCCATGTTCCTAATTCTTCGTGATAATGCAATATCTGAACAACTCTACTAGCATTTAGCAAGATCTATACTAATTCCAAATTCCAGTAAGTGGTGATACTTTCAGTTGCAATATTGAAAGTGATATAAATGTGTATACGCGACGCTGGGATCTTCATCTACCAATACAAGACTCCGTTGATGTAGAGGCAAAAGTTTTGATCCTCTTTCTCCTAAGCGTTAGAATCTCGCATTTTAGACTACGAGTAATGAAGAACCCTTTGGACATGTCATTGTCCAAATGATCGATGTGCAAATCTTGGGAGTAATTTGTATAAGTTGCTTATGGGATCATAGCCGAGGTAGAAGGTGCTAAAATACCTCAAAAGTCTTATATTACGAAACAGAGGTAGTATCATAATGTCCATACATGAATTAAAATGGCTACTAAGATGCAATGACAAAAATAGTGCTTTTACGTACGTATTCTTTGCTAACAAAGGCTGAAGATGGAAGGATCCGAGAAATGCATTCTCTCTCTTGGCCTTCAAAGTTTCCGTGTACTGTATAAATGTGGAAATTAAGGTTCGAGATGCTGTCATACCGAATGAAGTATATATTAAGGTTGTGTCTGATATCCTTAAGTAGCAGGTTCGTTCTTCTTAGCCCAGATCATTACAAGAGAAAACCCCATCAATGACATGATTACGACCTGAAAATACCCGACAGAACATTTCTTTTGAGTAAATCAAACATGTTACTGTAACTAGGAAAACAATAACTCATTAAAGAGAAAAGGAAATCCAAAAGGCAAGAATTGAAATATTTCTACGAGTCTTCTGCTTAGTATGAAGTCATCAATTGCTTCTGCTGATGTTTTTACATAATCAATAGGTTTTACTATGATGTAGACGGATTCAGCAACTTTGTGTTGGAGTGCGAGTTGTGTGTGTGTGTGTATATATATATAAAAATTTGGGTCAAGCATTCATAAAATGGAACATGAAATTAAAACATGACTTCATCATAAGCTTGCTGAAGCCTGTTTTTCGCCGCATTACGAGATAATTAAAACAAGTTATTGCGAGATAATTAAAAAGAAAGTAATAAATAAGAAAAATTATTTCTCATTATCTTTAAGAATCTTGAACCACAAAATTCATATATATATGAAGATATGAATCAAATCTATATGAATGTTTTTGCAAATTTTAGGACCAGGGGCTGTCCGCCGAAAATTTAACCAATCCATGTTTAGCAGGAAAACACCAAAAAAAAAAGGTTAACTAATTTGTTTCCATTTTTTTATTCGAGTATTGCAAGTTAAAGGATTAGTGCATTTTGAATCCATATAAACCATTACTCCCTCCATTCCTAAATATAAGATTTTCATTACATGTTGCAAAAATTAATAAAGCATAAATTAATATATTTTAATAATTAAAACGAAAATATTAGTCTCCAAAATATGATTTGTATATCATTAATTCTTTTTAAGAGAGTAATATTGATATTTTTATTACAAAAACATTTTAATTTTTTGTTTCCTTGATTTTCGTAACATGTAAGAAAAGTCTTATATTTAAGAATGGAGGTAATACTGAATAAGGAGAGACAATCTTGTAACGATGTAAACCATAGAGTCTATATAAACCAAATCCATATCAAAAATTTCCAAAGGATATTGAACCCTAGATGCTAGATTATTAATAGGGTAAAAAGTGCTCACGCCCCTTAAACTATTCCCTTTTTTTTTTTGTTTTTGACCCTCAACTAAAAAGGTCAAGTTTTACCTCCTAAACTATTCTGTTTTTTGGTTTGTGACCTTCCATCCATATTTTCAGTTACATCATAACGGAAGTCCAAAAATTCAAGAATACTGAGTTATATTCCAACCAAAAAACCCAGTTCTATAGATAACCAACCCGAAATCCAAGCACATATTCTTATTCACAATGAAGAGACGAATCAGCGTATAAATTTGCTATGATAGCTGTACTCAAGTAATATTACAGCTATAGTAATTGTGTGAAGACTGCTGAAGGGAGGGTTCGAACTTGGTCCATTGGTTTCTGTTAAATAAAGAACTCGCGGGTCAGAATTCCGGGTTAGGAGGAGCTGGACGATCCGGAAGACAGAAGACTATAAATAGGGGGTTAGTTAGATATTTTGAGTATCGAAGATCATTTGTAGAAAATGGTTATATAACTTTTTCCCTCTTTTCTCATTTCTCTCTCTCTGATGAACCCTAGGTTAATCAATTGAATTGATTAACTGATTCTCTTTCTATCTTCTCTAATTCTTCCTCTCTGTAATTCCTTTCTGGTGTGATCAAATTCTACTACTGTTAATAACATAGCAATTGGTATCAGAGCCCAAATTCCTTGGCAGAAGATGGTGACTACTCGGAATCAGTTTGGAGAAGCTCAACAGGCAGCTGTGTTGCCACCGCTGTTACCAACGCCGGAGAAATCGCCGCTACAAATTCCGGTAGAACAGCAAGCACACAGGTTAGTCGATTTGGAGAGCTCAATTACTCGAATTGATTCTCAATTCGATGAGCTCAAATTTGCAATAGCTAATAACAAAATGGAATATGATGGAAAATTCGATTTGATTATGGAACAATTGACAAAAATGAATCAATATGTGAAGGATAAGGTAGCAGTAGGAGAATCTAGTCGAATTTATCCTAATTACTCTCCTGCGAGACAATTAAGAACAGACTTTGGGAATGGAAATGAAAATTTCCAGAATCAGGCTGCAGGAGTGACTTCTGAGCCTATATTTGACCTAGGAGGAGGGGGGGATAAAAGTGGAATCAAGCTTCCTAAGCTTGATTTCCCTAAGTTTGATGGTAGTTTACCCAGGGAATGGGTGATACAAGCTGAGCAGTACTTCAAACTCCATAGGATTCCAGATCCTTTGAAGCTTGATGTTGCTTTGATGTACTTCAGAGGTGAAGCTTGCCTTTGGGGACACAGCTTTGTTGCTGAGTTTGGGGCTCAGAACTGGCAAAGGTTTGTGATGACATTGTATTCCAAGTTTGATACCAAATCAATCTCTGGAATAGTTGGAGATTTTTCCAAATTGAGACAGACATCTGATGTGCAAACTTATATGAAGAAGTTTGAAGCACTCAAGTCAGTCTTTGTGACTACAGGAACAAGAGCCACACCTGAATACTTTGTGGCATTGTTCCTGAGTGGCCTAAGGGAAGAAATCAAGGGTGCAGTGAGCATGCACAGGCCTGCTACACTACTGGAGGCCTTCAGGTTATCAGTAGAGCAGGAAATGTACCTTGGTTATACATCTAAGGTGGTATCAAGACCATCAACCTACAACACTGTGCATAAGACTACTCCTACATCTCAGGAGACTTCCAAGGCTACATCCAGTAGTTATTCTTCTTCAACAAAGTATCCAAGCAAGGAACCAATCAAGTTCCAGAGACTTTCTAATGAGGAGTTATAGAGAAGAAGAGAACAGAACTTGTGCTTCAAGTGTGGAGAGAGATATTCTCCACATCACAAGTGTTCTCTTGCTGAGGTAAACATGATCTACCTGTGTGATCATGAACCTGATGAGGGGGTGGGTGGTGAACTGTAGTTGCTGCAATCATCACAGGCTGATGGAGAGACTTTGATAGGAGAAGAGATAGCTGAACTTGCTCAGATTTCAATAAATGCCCTCAATGGCACTACTGGAGGGGGCATTTTCAGGATTCCTGGGGTCATGGCTAAGAATAGACATATATCTATCCTTGTAGACCCTGGGAGTACACATAGTTTCATAGATCCTATGTTGGTGAAGCAATTAGGGCTGACAATTGATCAAACAAGACCTCTACTGATAGTATTGGGGAATGGGGAAAAGAGGTGGTATGGTGAAGGTTGTAGATGGGTGAAATGGAGGATAAAAAACAAGGAGTTTAGTCAGGATCTCCATGTTCTGACCCTGGGTGGTAGTGATTTGATTCTTGGTGGAGATTGGCTTGAGAGGCATAGTCCAATTATTTTGGACTATAAAAATCAAGCAGTAAGATTCATGGTTGACAATGAAGAAGTAGAAGTTTTGAGCAGCAGTAGTTCTGTGCCTGAGCTTAAGTCCATGTCAGCAGAAGATGTTCCTAAATGCATGAAGGATGCTGCTGAAGTTTGGGTGGGTTACCTGTCTACCATAGATGGAAATGTGGAAGTGGGACAGCTGAATGCAATTCAGGAGTATGGAAAGGAGCTCAGTACCCTGCCTTTGCCTATTCAGGAATTACTGAAGGAATTTGAGGATGTCTTTGAGATGCCTCAAGGCCTTCCTCCCATAAGGAACCATGAACATCAGATAACCCTAAAGGATGGTGCTCAACCAGTGAGACTGAGATCATACAGGGTTCCTCATTCTCAGAAAACTGAGATTGAGAGACAAGTTAAAATAATGCTACAAGAAGGTATAATCAAACCTAGCAACAGTTCTTTTTCTTCACCCATCATTTTAGTAAAGAAAAATAATGGAACTTGGAGGTTTTGTGTTGATTATAGACATCTCAACACACTAACCATTAAGGACAAGTTTCCAATACCCTTAGTTGATGACCTTATAGATGAATTACATGGAGCTATGTACTTCTCTAAAATAGACTTAAGGTCAGGGTATTTCCAAATCAGAATGAAGGCAGAGGACATACCAAAGACAGCCTTTAGTACACACTTTGGCCTCTTTGAGTTTAAGGTCATGCCTTTTGGCCTTACCAATGCCCCTGCTACATTCCAATCATTGATGAATCTGATTTTTGGTCCATATTTGAGGAAGTTTGTGCTTGTTTTCTTTGATGATATTCTGATTTATAGCCCTGATTTGGCTTTACATGAATATCATTTTAGGGTAGTCCTAGGGTTGCTAAGGAAGAATCAGCTCTTTGGAAAATTGAGCAAATGCACATTTGCCCAGAAAGAGGTTGAATACCCAGGACATCTGATTTCTGGAGGAGAAGTCAAAGCTGATCCTTAGAAAATCAGTAATATGTTGGACTGGCCCAAACCTATATCAGTCAAACAACTAAGAGGATTCTTAGGTTTGACTGGTTATTACAGAAGATTCATCAAGGACTATGGGATCATTAGCAAGCCATTGACCTCCCTGCTCAAGAAGAACAGCTTTGTCTGGGATGCAGCAGCTGATGTTGCTTTCCAGCAACTTAAAAACACTTTGAGTATTCCACCTGTTTTAACTCTTCCAGATTTCACAAAGAAGTTTGTGATAGAGGCTGATGCAAGTAATGCAGGCATGGGGGCTGTACTTATGCAAGAAGGAAGGCCTTTGGCCTATTTCAGCAAAGCTTTTGGCCCCAGAAGTAGTGGACTCTCAACTTATGAGAAAGAGTTGATGGCTCTTTCAACAGCCATACTGAAGTGGAGGCATTACTTAGAGGGACATTCCTTTATAATTAGGACTGACCACAAGAGCTTGAAGCATTTGCTGGAGCAAAAGATCAGCACCGTGGCTCAGCAAAAATGGATAGTCAAACTCATGGGATATGATTTTGAAATCCATTACAAAAAAGGAGCTGAGAACAAGGCTGTTGATGCATTGTCTAGGAAGATGGAGCTCAATGCTTTGACTGTAATCCTTCTAGAATGGGTGGAAGATGTCAAGACAAGTTATGAATGAGATGAGACTGCAAGTAATATCATAGCTCAGACATTGTTGGGAAGGCAGCCTACTGATTATATCTTCTCTAATGATATTATCAGGTACCTGTGAAGGATATATATTGGAGAATGATGGGATCAGAGAAGGAAATTGGTGGAAGATGTTCATTCTTCACCTGTTGGAGGGCATTCATGCATTTGGGCCAGTTATCAAAGGCTTAAAAAAACCTTTTATTGGCCTAATATGCAAGAAACAGTGCAAGGCATAATTAAGGTTTGTGAAGTATGCCAGATGAACAAGCATGAAAATGTTCCCTACCCTGGGCTTCTACAACCACTGGAATTACCTAGTAAACCTTTCACCCATATCAGTATGGATTTCATTGAAGGTTTACCAAGGTCTGAGGGGAGAAATTCTATCCTAGTTGTTGTGGATAGATTTTCAAAATTTGGTCATTTTATAGGGTTGACTCATCCCTATTCTGCCAAGAAAGTGGCTGAGGAATTTCTGGACCATGTCTACAAAATGCATGGCCTTCCTCAGTGCATTGTTAGTGACAGAGATAAGATATTCACCAGCAATTTCTGGAGGGAATTATTTTCTGTCATTGATGTTAAGCTGAACCTTAGCACAGCTTACCACCCCCAAACTGATGGGCAAACAGAAAAGGTGAACCAGTGTTTGGAAATGTTTTTAAGGTGTTTCACCTTTCATAGGCCAAACAAGTGGTTCAGGTTCCTTCCCTTGGCTGGTTGGTGGTACAATTCCAACTACCACACTGCTATCAAAATGTCTCCATTTGAGACTGTTTATGGGTTCAAGCCTCAGGGGTTTGGAGAAGGAGTTCTGCTGGAGGATGTCAAGAATGCTGAAGTGTCTAAGATGATAGAGGAGAGGCAAAGGTTGAACTCTTTGCTTAAAGATCAATTGGCAAATGCTGTCAATAGAATGAAACAACAAAAAGACAAACATAGAACTGAAAGAGAGTTCACAGTGGGTGATTGGGTGTATGTCAAACTACAGCCTTATAGGCAACAATCCTTGAGTCTGAGAAGAAATCAAAAGTTGTCTCCAAAGTACTTTGGACCCTATGCTGTGGTCAGAAGACTTGGATCTGTGGCTTATGAGTTAGCTTTGCCAGCTAGCTCCAAGATTCATCCAGTCTTTCACATAAGTCAGCTTAAACTGAAGCATGGTGAAGAGATGGTTGCTCAAATGAACTTACCTGATGTGAATGAAGAAGGACAGCTGGTGGTAGAGCCTGATACTTTGTTGGACAGAAGATTGGCTAAGAAAGGTAACAAACCAGTGGTGTAATGGCTCATATCCTGGAGCAACTTACCTGAGGAAGATGCAACTTGGGAAGATGCTGAGGAATTTCTCAAGAAATGGCCTTCTTTTTCATGGACAGCTTGAGGACAAGCTGGTTTTTTTGAGGGAAAGGCAATGCTATGATAGCTGTACTCAAGTAATATTACAGCTATAGTAATTGTGTGAAGACTGCTGAAGGGAAGGTTCAAACTTGGTCCATTGGTTTCTGTTAAATAAGGAACTCGCGGGGTCAGATTTCCGGGTTAGGAGGAGCTGGATGATCCGGAAGCAGAAGACTATAAATAAGGGGTTGGTTAGATATTTTAG
>JAOWBF010222198.1:0-27479 GCA_028566175.1 Vinca major
AATAGGGCGCTATTAAAGCATCGAGAAAAAGAAATGAAATAGATATTGGATTTTCTAATTTTCAAGAATCCCATCCCGGAAGCATATTCTCTAACAAAATAATGCAGCCTATTCGTATAAAAATGGAAAAAAGGAACCTATTTTCATTCTCTTTCAGATCCTCCTTTGCTGCTCTTCCCATCCTGGGATTCACAGCATTATTTTAGATCTTGTAAAAGAGCAGGCAGATCCTATCATCTATTAGTAGAATGTGAGAAAGAAAGCTAGAGCTAAGCTTGAAGCACGAGAGGAAGTGTAGCCGATTTTAGGTTAGGGCGGACTGGACTGCTTGAATGAAACCAGATATCCTCGTCTAATCAAACAAATCCCATTACCGAATGGACTTGAGTAAAGAGAGTAGGGAGATTAGTATGTCGCAAGAAGCAGCGGCCAAACCAAGCCTCTTTTGATGGGAATGAGCAGCCCCTGAGTCTGAGTCTAGTTCGTTAAGCACGGCGGAGGAGGTCTTTCGAGATCCTGATGTTGTCACACGAATTGCTCAAGAAGCTGTGATCACTCTACGACTTTCTGTTCAGCACGCTAGCTTGGCTTATGGCTGAAAGGGCTTTGCCCCTGGCCTTCTTCTTTGTATATCTGGTTTAGTTTAGTTCAGAGGACCACTCGTTACGCTTCTGTCGCTGCGTTGGGAGACACGGACGCTTACTTGTTATTGTATTAAGGTGAAGGACAAGAAAGCAACAAAAGATACCGGCGCCGACTCTAATGCCTGATTCTTATGCCATGGGGTTATTTTTTCCGATACTTGCCACTCCGAAGTTTCTAATCGCTGAGTTGATGTGAAATGATCAGTGATTAGACCTGGACAACTAAATAAAGCCGGTTTAATAGAGCACTAACAGGGCAGAATTGACCGATTTATGGGAAAAGATCTAGTTTCTATTTGCCCAGGGAGCAACAAGAAAGGTCACGGGTAAAGCACTCTAAGGTTCCATTTAGGATTGTCTGGTAGGGGGCTACGAGACTTACTATGAAAGTAGGGATACCAGGAAGAAGTTTCACCAAGTCCACTACGCTATGACCCGCCTCGGAATTTAGAAAATAACTAACAACAGTTACAATCCCCGGCAGAAGCCTTCTTTAAAAGACTTAGTTACCAGCTCATGGTAATTTCTTTAAGTAAGAACGATCCCCAGTGTCATCCTATTCGTCTTGAAGTGAGTGACGAGAGGGTAGCAAAGATAGGACTACTCTTTAGTAAGATAGCAGCCAGTGAAAGAGTCGAACTAATTTTATCCATTCAGAGAGAGTAGAGCCCTGAGAAAGGTAAAGGCATACAACTGAGCAATCGAGCCTACATTGGAACTAAACGCATGACGTTCCCAGCTGTCCAAGAGTTTCTTTCGTGGAATGACTAACGTCACCGAGCGAAATGTTCACTTTGCTTTGATCTCGATCCAGATCAAGAGTTCGGAAGCTTCGATTGCTCAGTTGGTAAAGCTCCATCCCGGTTTAAGTAAGAATTTGCTTCCTTTTTCCACCCGGAAGTAACTCCTATTTATTACCGATATCAAATAAATAAGCACTTTTGACAGCTATATAAAATGAAAAAAGAGCAAATCGAAATCATTCTATGGGAAGAAAACTTCAAAGACACTTTTCACAGCTATATAAAATGAAAAATAAAAGACTCTATCTATTACTTTTGTCATTAAAGCGTAAGATTCTCTTTTTCTTCTCTTAATTAATTGAAGACTCCTTACCGCGTAGTGGGGTCAAAGGGGATGAGTCAGACATCCGGCGAGCGCCGGTGAAGAACTTGCAAAAGAAACAAGAGAAATAAATGATTCCTATGTTATTATTATAAAGTACTTATCCCCTCTCCCATTGATCAAGTAATTCCCAAGCATTACGCAGAATTATCTTGATCTTATGTAGAGGAGCTAGCAAGCCACTATTGTCTTAAAAAATTCTCTGATTGCGCCATCTCCAAATGCAGCTGACCCCTTCCCTGAAGATATATTTCCACTTTCCTTGCTCAAAATCAGTGTTAATCCTCCCTAGCAAGTTATCATCAACCCAATCTTGAATCGGCATGTGGGAGAAGAACAGGGCATTGGCTCCAGTGGGGAGTAACTTCATCCAGACCTCCTTGGCTGCAGGGCAGTCCCTCAGAATGTGCAGAACTGACTCTGTGTCCCCTGGGCAAAGGCTACAGTGTGGGCTGTCTCTAATTTTGCTCTTCCACAAGAGCTCTCTGGTAGGGAGTCTGTCATGTCTAATGAACCAGAGGCAGAGAGATTGCCTAAGTGGTCCTTTAAAATCCCAAATCTCATTCCAAATGTCCTGGGGTTCATTTACCCCATTCAGTCTGTCCATGGCAGAAGCTAGGGAGAAGATACCTTTGTCAGTGTAAGCCCAGCTCCATTTGTCCATGTGGTCATCCCCAGCAGCAAGCACTCTTGATTGCAGCTCATGCATAATTGAGTCCGGTAGAAGATCCTGCAGTTCACTCCATTTCCATCTCCCCTCCGGGCTCCATAACTCAGCCACTCTCATATTCAGTTTATCTTCTGGAATCTCTATGATTGCAAAGTCTGTCAGGGGGGAGTCAAGTAGCCATTTGTCCTTCCAAAAAAGGGAATTGTTGCCATTTCCCACTTCCCATTTGAGTCCCTGCATGAAGAACTCTTGTCCAGATTGAATTCCCTTCCAGCATGATGAGGAATCAGCTGTAGGGCTTCTCCCTTGACTAATGTACTTAGAGAACAGTACCTTAGACCACAGCTTATCCTTCTCCTTAGCCATCCGCCAATTCAGCTTTGCCATCCAAGCCATATTCAGAAATCTCAATTTAGGAATCCCCAGACCCCCTTGAAGTTTGGGTTTACAGATGAGGTCCCAAGCAACAGTATGCAGGCCTTGCTTTCCTTCCTCCCCTCCCCAAAAGAAGTTTCTGATAATTCTTTCCAACTCATCAATGATCCCAGCTGGTAGTTTGGTAGATTGCATGACATAGGAAACCACAGCCACCATGACATGCTTAATCAGTAGTAACCTAGCCCCTTTGGATAGAACTTTTGATTTCCACCCATTCAGCTTGCCTTTAACCTTCCCAATCAGACCCACAAACATACCTTTCTTCACTCTGCCATGGATTAGAGGCACTCCTAGGTATTTTCCCAAGTTTGTTGTCAGTGGAATGTTGAATTTCTCACTTAAACCTGCAGCTCTCCTTTCAGGTATATTTTTGGAGATAAACATACTTGACTTGGATAAGTTCACTCTTTGACCAGATTCATCACAGAAGTCCTTAAGCACCCTTTCCATGCACTTAGCTTGATTCTCAGAGGCTTCACCAAATAGCAGGAGATCATCTGCAAAAAGAAGATGAGATAGCCTTGGCCCATTTCTTGATGTCTTCAAGGGTTTCCAGGATCCTTGTTGAACTTCATGGTTTATCCTGTGACCCAATGTTTCCATGCACAGCACAAACAGGTAGGGGGAGAGAGGATCCCCTTGCCTGAGTCCTCTTTGTGGTTTGAAGGGGGGAAGCCTTTCCCCATTCCAGATTACTGAGAGAGAGGTTTCACCAATACATGTCAAGATCACCCTAATGAGTTTGTGGCTGAAACCAACACAGCTGAGAATATTCCTTAAGAAGTCCCAATTGATTCTATCATAAGCTTTTTCTAGATCAACTTTCAAGATTAGATCCCCTTTCTTTCCCTTCTTCCTTCTAACAGAATGCAAAGCCTCCTGAGCCAGAATAATGTTGTCAGTGATCTGTCTACCAGGTATGAAACTGCTTTGTGAGGGCCCTGTCAGTTGGTTCATGAGGGGTTTGAGCCTATTGGCTATTACCTTTGTTACAATCTTAGCCAAAACATTGCAGAGTGCAATGGGGCGGAGTTGTGTCATGCTGCTGGGAACCTCCACCTTTGGCACCAAGGCAATCAGAGAATCATTCATATTTGCAGGCATCACCCCATTCTCAAACACCTTCTCAATGCATTCAAACACTGAACTCCCCACCAGGGGCCAGAACTTTTGGAAGAAGCTGGCAGAAAAACCATCAGGCCCTGGTGCCTTGCTACCCTCCATTTGGAACAGAGCTCTGTGCACTTCAGCCATTGACACCTTCCTATTGAGCAATGCAATATCTCTGTCTTCAGGTCTAGGGAAATCCCAAAGTTCCTGTTGGCTAGGGACACTTGGGGAAGCTGTATACAACTCCTGGTAGAACTTGGAAGCATTTGCCTTTAGTACCTCATTGTCATCACACCAGTCTCCCTCTGCATTCTTCAGAGCTATGATTCTGTTTTTCCTCCTTTTTGTCAGCACAGACATATGAAAGAATTTAGTATTCCTCTCCCCTTCTTTCCACCATTTCTTTCTGGCCTTCTGCTTCCAGTAGCTATGCTCTCTCTCCAGCAGTTCATCTAATTCTGCCAACAGTCTCTCTTCCAGCCTGGTTAAGTAGCTTGAGTATTTTATAGCTAGCTTAGCCTGAATACCATTGATCCTAGCCACACACCTCCTTTTGTCTTTGAAGATATTCCCAAACTCCTCCACATTCCAGTTTTCCAGATTCTCTTGGACATTTCTCATGTTGGTTTGAATGTCCTCTTCCTGTTTCCAAGACTCCTCTACCACTTTAGCAAAGTTCTGGTGTCTGAACCAGCATTCCAGAATTCTGAAGTTTGAGCTCTTCCTCTTATGCAGTTCAGGGGATAAAATGACCTGAATGGGATGGTGATCAGATCTTGTCCGGGGTAAGTGAATGACCTTAGCCCCTGGGAATTTCAAAAGCCATTGCCTATTGCTCCATGCCCTGTCAATCCTCTCCTTTATGTTTTTCCTACCCTTCCTCTTATTGGTCCAAGTATACTTAGGACCAGCAAAGCCCAAATCAACAAGGTTGCAGGTATCTATGACATCCCATAGTCTGGATGCCTGGTTCCAGTTCACAGGTTGACCTCCCATCTTGTCTCCAGCCACCAGTACTTGGTTCCAATCCCCCACCAGCAGCCAAGGACAACTGATTACATCTCCAAGCTGTTTAATGTATTCCCAAAGGGCCTCCCTAAAGGCCCCTTTGGGGGAAGCATACACAGCAGAAAGTATCCACTCTACTCTACTATTTCTCATAACAGCAGCACATACTAATTGATCATTTGCAGCTATCATCTCAAGTTTTACAGCATTGGGATTCCAGAGTAACCAAATCCCCCCTGCAAACCCCTTGGCTTCAACCCCAGTGTACTCACTAAGGCTAGTTTGTTGAGCTATTTTTCTGGCATATGCACTTTTCACTCTAGTTTCTAACAAAACCAGAATTGCAGGCTGTTTACTTTTAACTAAATCCAACAGATGATTAAAGAACTTTGTTGATTTAGCCCCCCGGCAGTTCCAACAAATCAAATTCATAAGGAAACAAAAGGTGAAGGGGAGTTAGCAGTGTTACCACTGAGGTCTGTTGGAGAAAAACCTCCTTGTTGAACTGGAATTTCTTGCAGGCCCTCCCCCAAGGATCCTGCATTCTGAAGTGCTCCAGTTGCCATTCCTTCCCCAGAAAACCTGGTGCCATCCTCCTCCATGATCACAACATCAGTCTCCATCTCACTCTGCTCTGAAATCTGTTGTTGTTGTTCTGGTGGTCTCCCAGCTGCAGGGAGTTGTTGTACTGCCCCGCCCAGCTTGCTCCACGGGTTGGAGGTAGCTGTTGCTGGAATTGAAGCTGTCTTTGGTACAGTGGCCATCCCCTGAATCTGGGGGGCCGCTATGTTGTTTGAAATCTCCCTTAGAGGACCTGGTCTTGCAGGACCCCCGCCTCCCTTTGGTTTGGTTCCAGCAGCCCCTTTTAGTTTTAGGGCCTTAGCTTGTTGATTCACCAGTACTGCACTCTTTCTTGGCTTCCTTTTTCCCCCGCTAGACTCTCCCTTCTCATGTGCTGATCCCCCAAAAGTGGTTGTGCTTGGGCCAGGTAAGGCCTGGATCCTTTCCTTGAGGTTATCCACCTCCTCCTCCATTTGCTTCTCCTCTTCAACCTCAGCTAACACTGCAAATCGAGAGTTTTCTAGCCCATTCTGCTGCTTCTCTGGTTTTTTGCCTTTATCTACTTCTCCCCTATGCTGGGTCCTTCCCTTGTTTCCTCCCCCATTGGTACCCTTCTGTTGTGGTCTGTTGCCATGCTGTTCTGTAGGCTGGTTCTGCTCATACCTCACTCCTCCCTGTTCTCTATTGTGTTGGGGGTTACCCTGTGGTCTCCTCCTTCTAGCATAAGCAGGCATCATCCAGGGGCCATAGGGATTTTTCTCCATCTCAGGTGTCAGCTGTGTTTTCTGTTTGTTCCCCCCTGTATTGGTGCTTTCATTCTGTCCCACCCTCGCCTGGGGGAGTTGCTTTGAGAGGACATTCCTCTGATCTGTGGCCGTACTGGCCACAATCAAAACAGATTAAGTGAAGTCCCTCATATTCTACCTTGTGCAATCGGTCTTCCAGATAGACTAGAGGCAGCAATGGCTTGCTCAGATCCAGCTCTACACAAACCCTAGCAAACTTTCCCCTTTCCATAAACGCAGAGGTCACATCTACCCGGATAGCCTTTCCCACTGCATTCCCAAGATCCATGAAGGTTTCATGGTCAAATAGCTCCAAAGGGACTTCTGGGAACCGAACCCAAGCTAGGGTTGAGTTCTCTTTCTGATCAGAGGGGTGGAACTTCGGTCTCCACTTGGTCACAGTGAGATAATGACCAAGTATAATCCAAGGCCCCCCTTCGAGAACATGCTGATAGTCTTCTTTCGAGTAAAAACGTGCTACAAAGAATCCCTTCTCCAGATCTGTTAATTCACACCCGTGCTCTAAACACCAGAGATTCTTCACTCTCATCTCAAGTGCCTTTAGTCCAATCGACTTCCCCAGAAGTTTCAAAATAAGGGCTCGCTTCCATTGTCGGATCTGTTTTTGCTTCCTTTCCATTGGTACCTTCAGCCGAGGCCATTTAGGGTCGAAGACCAGGTTCGGATCTGTGTTCTCTACCGCTTCCATGACTATGTCTTCTTCTTCCCCTTCTCCAGTATAGATCGGGGGTTTCCAGATCGGGACTCCTCGGACCGTCTCTTTGAAGGATCTTGAACCCCAGAGTGGGGCTTCCTGAGCTGGGGCTTGATCTGTATTTCCCAGAGGGGGGAAGCTGAAATTCACTTGATTCGTTGCCGGATCGGCGGGGGGCACGCTCCGACTGAGTAGATCGCGTTCTTCCGTTGATAGTCCTGCCGGTGGTAGAGTTTCTCTCTCTTCCCTTTCTTCGCACCGTTTTCACTCGGTTCTTCTATCTGTTTTAGACAGATAAAGACCTTAACTCAAGCAGGTCGCCATGAGTGGGACTCCGCCCATAGCATAATGGACAGATCCAAGATGTACTCCTACAGGTAAAGGGAGTTCGAATAGATATTGGTTGTACTCGAATATGAATCGATTGAGAAGTCCAATCCCATGTCTTGTCTTCCTCGAAGATCCCATCTCTGGTGACAACGATCTTCCCGGTTGTATAACTTATAGCCTTTTGAGCTCGAATCCTAGAATTCCGGATACGGATTTTGCCATTTGGCAGAGCTGCTGAGGTTTGTCAAATTACGAGAAAGTAGCTAGTCTAGCCTTTACCAGTAGCTTGGTAGGCAGATTAGGCTGTAAACCAGCTAAGCCGTCCAACGTGCCGGATTGCTTCTTGATGGTTTAGAGTAGAGAATTCCACTTTTTGAAATCTTCACTTATAGGTATCTCCTACCTATAAGGTAAATAGGTATGGTATCCCTCGAAACTTGTAGGCATTTACCCAAGGCAGGGATCCTCCGTGGAATCAAAATCTTGTTCTGACTTGTTCCAAAGTTATTCATTTTTTGAATTATTGTATTTAGAAGAAAACCTCCCCTTGAAATGGCTCCCTGATGAGATGAGGTCTCGGCCTCTGTTGAAGAAAATCTTAATCTTGTTAATGTAAGCTTAGCTTACTCCTACTACTTTGTGCAATATGATGGAGACCTTATGAATGAGCTAATAAAGAATGAGTTGGATTCTGCAGCATAATCTCCCATGGAAAGTGGGTGGAGATTCTAATTCAATTCTATCGCTGTCATATAGAAGATTGGCAGAGTCGGTTGTAAAGGAAGCTCAGCTCATTAGTTGAAAAAAAGATGTTTTAACGCAAGTGCTAAAGTCCTAAGCATGACGGGGCAGGTATACTTCTATATTGGGGGTCTCTATCGCCTTATTGTTTGTTTTCTTATGTCCCCACTTCTTCAAGAAGAGCATAGCTTCTAAGTGCTTCCCTCTCCGCAACTATAGATATCCTTTAACGGAGCTCTTATTCCCTTGTGTGGGCTACCCAGAGGCTGAGACAAACTATGCTTGCCCATCCAGTCAAATTCTTTTTAGAAAGCCTTTTTTGAGAGGTTCATAGGCCCTCGGTTACCTACTGTCGAGGAGCTAGGTATACCACCTATCGTAGGTCGACTCGGTCAGAGTCTTGAGGGAGGGGCTAAGAGGCGGATTTTCATCATTGGAAACGATATCAATCAGAGGCTACTCTCACCAATCCATGATTGGCTCATAAGGGTCCTTGCTCGGATCCCGGAAGATGGGACTTTCAAGTAGGACCGCCCGGTTAGTGGGCGAACAGCACTGTTATAGCTTTGACTTGAAGTCGGCAACTGACCGATGGCCATTGTTATTGTTGCTTCTTTTCGAGGTTCCGTCTGAAAGTCGACCAAGCCCTCCGCTAGTTGAACCGCTTGAGCTAGATCCTGGACCCTTTGTCTATTGAGCTCGTTCCTTGCCCATGGTTTGAGTCTTTCCATGAAGGAAAGCACTTTTCCTTCTCCGACATATCAGTTATCTGAAGAAGGCAAGCTGAAAAGCTCTTGACATATTCACGAATGGCTCCCGTGTGCTTTAATTCCCTTAGTTTCTTCGGCTCCCCTTCTGCGCAAGATTCTAAACCAGTTCTTATTCACTACCGTTAGGGGCAAGACGCTAACTCAATGCTATTCCTAGTGTCATCTCTTATCTTCTGTGCCAAGCTAGTAGCCTTCCAGAAGTCCCCACAGCGACCAGAGCAGCAGATTCCATATCCCTCCCCCGAATACTGTCCTTTTCTTCTAGCTATGCTCATATTACTTATACCTTCCTTCTTCTTGGTCAAACTCTCCTTGATTTATGGTAGCATTGCTAGTTGCTTTAAGCTTTTTCTACTGTACGCATATTCCCCGTATAGTGAGTCGAGAAATAAGGGCTTACTGAAAGCTCAACCCATGTAACTGTGATTCAACCTCTTTTTTCTTCCTGACCAATTCCCCAGGAATCGATGTCAGTGTCTGACCATTTTACAGCTCCACGCATGCAAGGTCTTGCTGGCACTGAGTGCTAAGCGCGCTACGCCTTTTCTGTTCAAGAATTTTGATCTTCTATATACTTATAATTAACTTATGACTTGGAATTTGGCCTCATAGAGCTGTTCATTTCATGTCTGTTTAGATCAATACTTTAAATCTGCATGCCTTCTTTATCACCGGGATAATCAAAATAACCTATTAAATGAGGATGTGATATCGTATCCCGAGATTGAAGAGATTCCGCAGAGCGGTCGATTGACGATAGAGAAAGGTTGACGTCCACTGATGAAAGGTACCTTGACGGATCGATAGATCCTTTGACACATCTATCTCTCTCCCAATCAAGATTTTGAACCGCTACATTAAATAGAAAGCTCTCTCCTCTCGCCGCTGGTTTTAGAGTTGGGTTGGCGTGAGGCTAATCTACTGATATTCGAGTGCTTGAGTTTCACTCATGTTATGGCTTCTTTTTCAGAGTTGTTGGATAATAAATAGTTTTTGTCGGATTTCCCGATCCGATATAGTAGCACAGGCTGTCTTAGACGCGGACTTATCTCATGCCCTTATTTGATTATGGACTTTCTATGTTCAGTAATCTGTAAATGAAGATGAAGTAGCTTACACGCCTACTTATGCTCTTGGAACAGCGAGTTCACTCGTTCTCTATCTAGTTGGGCTATCGATCCTGAGCCGATCGGTAAGGGAAAGTTGCTTTTATCCCCCTTTTTTTTCCCTGACCGGGGCATGAGCCCGAACAGACTGATTGGCATCAGAAAAAATCTCGTTTACAAGGTTTCAACCGCTCTAGTGGTAATTGCTTTTTCCTATGCTGGCTTCATTAAATACATTGCATTGCGCGCTCTTTCCTTTCCCTAGCGAACCAAGAAGATCAAGAGTAGTACAGAAAGCTGAGGCGTGGATTCCCAGCTAGAAGCAATCAAGTTAGAAAGCAGGACTACTAGAATGTGTTTTCTTCCTCTTTTTTTAAACGAGTGCTAAGTCTTTCCATGTGGTTAGATGGGAGGTAATAGTTTTTTTCCCTAGGATAGGTTACAATTGAATAATGGATAAGCTCTTTTCCGGGTTACAGAGAGCTATAAGCTAAGAGATAGATTTTTTCCCTGAAAATAATCTTTCTTCGTGAAGCTCTAGATCTGTAACATGAGCAATCTATAAGGATTCGCCAGCAGTCTCTAGGTATCCCCCTTCCCTCTATGTGTATTTCCCATCTGACTAACAAACTGCTTCTTATGGGATGGGGGAGATGCTTTCAGATCCATCGACCTATAGGAGTATGTATAGTGGGTGGTCTCCAGTACTTCACTCTGGCTCGCCCAGAGATTTCGTTTGCTCTTGGACTTTTAGACAAGTTTATGCAGTCTCCCTCATTTCATTTAGTGTTGCTAGCTGCTAAACGTATTTTGAGATATCTAAAAATGTGTCTGTCTAAAGGCTTTACCTGACTAAAATAACCAGGACAAGCCCACCGATTCCCCCTACTCTGCTAACGCTATGATCCGGTCAAGGCGAATGGATGTGGCCATTTACTACTTCTTAATTAAGATATAGTGTATGCAAGCAAGACGTGACTTCTTACTGATGATGTTTAGTCAGGTCTAGTGCCCTCTCTCTATCTATGAAAATAGTCGTATGTATCACTTCCCGAAGAGAGGGAAAGCACTCCTTCTAAGCAAGAGAGAGGAGGGAGTGCCTTCCCCTACTTTCACTATATGAAGAAAGGCCTTTTTGACATCGAGCTGATGCAGTGGCCAAGATCGGTTAGCTGCAACTGACAGAATGACTCGTATGGAATTTACTTTTGTTTGGCCAAAGGAGCAAACGTCTCGAGATAATCGATGCCATAGCTTTGTGTGAAACCTTTCGCCACAATACGAGCCCTCTCGAGAGAGCCATCCGTTTTGTGTTTCAGGGTATATACCCACCTGCAGCCAATCGTATTGGTAACGTGATCAGTTCCCAAGTGTCGTTCTTCTTTAGAACCTCCATTTTTCTTCTATCATAGCTTTCTTCCACAGAAGATGATTGAGGGCTTCTTCCAAATGTTCGGGTATTTTGGTGGAAGAAATCGCTGAAACGAAAGCTTTAAAGGCACGTAGTGATAGGACACAAAGTGATTAATAGGGTTCAAAGTAAGATTTCTCTTTTCTTTCCTCAGGGCAATAGGTAAATACAGATCAAAAACAAGAGAAGGAGGAAGATAGGAAGTACTACCCACAGTGACGGATGCCTTTGGGAAAAAGACGAAAGCGATGTTGAAGAAGGCCAGAGGCGTGGGTGCAACCTCATCCAACGATCCCTTAGAAGTGATCTGTCTTCCTGCCTTATTTATGATTTGGCGATGCCCTCCTGTCAGGCCAAGGATTAGAACGTCTTCGTCAAAGGAAGATTATCTATGTGCGGAAAAGGGAGGTAGAAAAGAGTCGGCTGGGTAAGCAAGATCAGGAGAGACCCCGGGAAAAACATAAGTCCCTGTAAATTCCTTACCGCCCTTCCTTAAGTTAAGGAGGACCCTCCCTTCATCACGGAGTGAGCAATGGCATGGAATAATAGCTTTTACGGAGGAAGTTATTTATTATAATATAATAGTAGATGTCAGAGAAGAAGTTCCTGGTTTGGTTGAATTCAATCAAAAGTACCACTTTCAATTGATTTCAGGTCGGGGCGATTATTAGCTAGAAGAACGTCTCTATTGGCCTGGAACTAAGCAGCTATTAGCAGCTTTCTCTTTGAATTAGATGGTGGTGCATCACGGTCAGCTTGGCAGAGGTGCGTTCTAGTATATATGTTGAAAGGAAGAAGCATATGGCAAGCTAGAAGGAGAACGACTGACCTTGATCTTTATACGCTTCCAAAGAAAGGAAGGGAACCTACGGTTTCCTAGTTCAAGACTACTGATTAGAGGATTTCCTCCACCTTTTCAGTTCCCTACGGGAGTCTAGTCTTTTTTTATCATAGATAGAATGGGAATCGAATCTTATTTCTTACATGGAAAGCACGTCCTTCTTCTTTTGACTGCTTCAATTCTAGACGAGCCATAACATAAGGTAGCTAGCCTTATGGACAGGAGTCCTATCGCTTGTCCTTAGTAGGGAATCGACTCTAGCTTATACCATACCTTCATGAATTAAAGACAACTCCAAAAGATCTGAACACAACTTTCTCTCTCTCAAAATCTTGAGCTAGACAAGTCTCCACAATGCTCAAGGCCGAAGACTCTGAAACTGAATCATCTATGGGATGATGCTTTCCATACTTTCTATCCTACGTACTTCTGCAGCTTGGAACATCAGGTTTAGCGTACTTAATTTCCGATGCAGTATTGGGCTTTGGCCCTATTTATCATGCACTTCTCTTCGGGAAAGAGTCTAAGCTGCCCGCCCATTTCTTCTTCAATTTCACAAAGAAGATTTGAGTCTTAACGACCTTAGAGCAGGGGGTTTGTTCCCAGCTGATTCAATAGCAGCGCTTACGGATAGTTGACCAAGAGCCTCTACGATCAGATCTGCAGCGGAAATGCCATTAACAGCGGGTAGGCAAACAACGGTTATTCTCGATACAGCGGGAACAGTAACAGCGGCAAGGGTTATTACCAACGCTGGGTAGGGTATTCAATAGCCAGGGATGAAATACCAGCTTATTCCCCAAAAAGCAAGAGCTGATGAAAGGGATGACTATTCTTCTTCAATTGCAAAGAGCTTTTATTCTATTATACGATAAACCCAAAGATCTCATTCCTCTCTTTTTATATCCAACAGTAGATTCTCTAGCCGCCTCAACTATCTTTATCATATCATCCGATGGTCATACCATACGGGGTAGAAATGAAGTTCCTAAAGATGTGCCAGTAGTTGGAAAATTCTTATCATCTGGACATGAAAAAGAAATGAAATTGATAGAGATTGATCTGATCCCCCCTTCGCCCCGATGACCCATACTTAATCAGGATCCATTACGCACGATATGCCGACTCCTACTGCTACTAGCACCAGAAAGGCATAAAGCGAAGGTAATAAAGTCAACAGTTTCTGGCTTAGAGTCACCAAGAAGCTCTCAGTCAACCAAGCCAGGAAAGGAAGAAGGTAAGGCTGATTCGAGACTAAGAGCAGCGGCACCGGTTACGATCACAGTAAGAGAAAAACTCATCTTTTTTATATACACGATTTCTTGCATTCAGTTGAATGTGCGAATTGCCTCTCATCTCATCTGTCGATTCAAAAGGCATTTTTCGATGAATACTACATTAAAAAAGATATTCTACTGGCTCAAGTCCCACAGCTTAATCCCGAACAGCCTATCTAAGAGGATATTTATGGTCAATTCTTGCAGTTCCTTGCTTCAGGAAATTAATTAAATTAACAACGTATTCGATACCATCTTATTCTGTGCTCGTGACTATCTGTACTATTGGACTAACTGGGCACAACCTATTTGAAAAGGCAATGCTTTGGCGCAACGAGCTTTCTGCACCCTCGACGTCTTATTGCCGGGGATTCGTCGAAAAAAATAGCAGGGCATTTGATAGCAGCTACTTTTGTGCACATCTTTCCCGTTCGTATCTTAAGAATTTCATTGCCTCGTCCATTAACATGTGGGCGAATCGTAGGCTCTCTCTCTTCGGCATCAAGACCATTTTCACTCTTAATCTATAAAAAAAGCCTGCGCAGTAAACTCCTTGTTTTCCTTCCGATAGCTGCCGAGTTTTTCCAGTTTTTCAAGTCAAGCGAGAAAGCAAGTGGATCAGAAAAAGGATTTCTGGTTGTCTCACAAAAGAGTTCTGCGGGGCGGTATACCTGTTTGTTTGTAAAAGGTGGTTTAAGGATATGGTTAAGCGAGCCAGTTGGCTCAAAACAGCTTTATACGTTAAATGCTGTAGTGTGTCGCTTATGCACGCCTATGGCGGGTGTTGGGATCGACACGAATCCTTAAAAAGAAAAAGAAGAAGCCTAGAACAAAATGAGAGGTAGCTCTGCAGAATGGACAGGTAGATCGGTGCGCACATAAAGCAAACTTGGATGGACGGCAGTCCTAATCGAAGGCCCTGTAGCCTCTTTAGAACGGAAAAGAGGCATCCGCCCTATTACGTCAGTCCCCTTTCCTTTTCAGTCGAGCTCTACTTAGTCCCCTACGGTTGAGTCAATAAAGCTAGCTGCTGCTTTTAAACTATACTGATGTAGTGGGCGGTAGTTGGAAGCACAGTACGGGCATAAGCAATCCCCAAGCATAATTTTAGAGCTCATTAGTCTTAATGTGAAATAAAAGTTAAAGGGGTGCAGTCACTATAGGGACATTCACTCTCCATAAAAGAAACCTTCTTTTAGGCCTAGAAGGGGAATTCCACTTATAGATAGGAATAGGCCTACATGCTAAATAAGTATATCGGGAAAAGGAGGTCAACGGGTGGCAGTTATGGTACCCCTTTGGATGACAGCTCTGTGCTTTGCCGGTATCTTTCGTTCTGATCGTAGATCTTACCTTGCCTATACGTTGGATATGTCTCTTCTCTGTAGGTTCCGAGTTGTTTTTGGATTCAGATTACTAAGCTAGTCAACCCACTCTTTCCACTATTAGAAGATTAGATTCTTGACTTTATCTTCTATCGGTTTTGTTAATGCGCCACGGAATGCAGTGAGATTTGCTTTTTGCCTTCTTTTCTAAAAAAGCGCCCAGCAATTCCTCTATATCAAGAGTGGGCTCTTCCGTAAAGAATTTGATGTCAAGACTTAGATAGAGATTTCTTTTGCTGTAAACACAAGAAGTACACGATCCTTTTTGAGTTGGGATACCAAAAGAGTTCATGACGGTTGACGGTGGAACCCCTCTTCTTAGGTAAAGAATGGGATAGTAGACAGATCAAAGTAGTGGTTGCTATAGCATTCTTCGTCTTCGAAGCTGTCTTATTCTAGCCATGGCATTAATCGAGGGCTTTGTGTCCACACAGTAAAGCGTGTGCATTTAGGTTTTCTTCTTTAGACCCTGTTCGGCTATCTATGTCCAAGCACACAAGCAAGGAAGTCGGGTGGTGGTCTGGTAAGGTTTCCTCCGAAGAACCGAAAGCGAAGCACTATGCCGGGATCGGGTAAAAAATAAGTAGAGTGTGCGGAGCAGAGCATAAAGTCTTGTCTTGATTAGGGCAAGCGTAGCAGAAATGTTAAACCTTTTGGCACTGCCCTTTCAGGTATATCCCATACATCGATCAAGTAAGCTTTCATTTGAGATAGAAAGTCCTTTATCAATTCCCAGCGTGACGCACTAAATACAACTGCAGATACATTAATCAAATCTTTTGTCTCCCATCTTGCTAGGGGAGAAGGTTGCCTATATTCTATATCTTGATTCGGAAAAATAATCACTTTCAGAACGGATGCATCTCAAGCTCTCGCTTTCAGAACAGATGTGCGAGAAGTTTCATTACGAAGCTATGCTGATATCTTCCGGGGCCTGGATACCCTTGACTATTAAGTATAAGTAGTATAGGATCATGATCAGAAGTGGAGGTTACCAGAGACCACTGCTAGGGGATATAACTCACACCAATAAGTCGTAGCTCGATCTAAGCGCTCTCGTACTTCTCCGCCGGCCTTTCTTAGATTTGACCATGTGAAAGCATGTCCCATGTACCCAAGATCATGTAGGGTACAGTCTGCCAACGCCACTAAGATTCTCGTATTCATAGGCTAACGAGGAAGTTAGCCCTTTCTATGGGGTGGGACTTCAATAGGGATTCGATTCCTCCTCTGGGTAAGAAGGGAAAGACACTGTTTCAAGCATTTATATAGTTCAGTTATATCTGACTTAAGGAAGTGGGCCCCTAGTCGCTTAGGATCTATCTTTCTCCTTCTCTACAAAAAAAGAGGGAGGGCTAGCTTCTTTTCAGTTTAGCTTGGCTTTTCCGCTAACCGGTCTTATTAAATAGAACCGGTCTTATTTTATTTAAGGGGCAAATTGGTTCTTTTTGGAAACAGATTTGTCCATCATTAATGGGTGGTGGGTGAGAAGAGACAGCCCATAGAAATTATTATGCCTAAAGAGTGATTACAATGTTTAGGGCATTTTGTTTTCCTTGGTCGGGTGGGTTTTCGGAACAGGGGTTGCTTTGACACCCCTCCAGCCGTACTCAAGGGCAATACCAAAACCCTCTTTTTTATTATGGGAAATTGTGTCCCGTAGGATGCTGATATAGATAGCCAGGGCCACAAAGAGATAGATAAGGTAGAGAATTCCCACACACAGAAAAGTAAGGATTACGTTACTGTCATTAGCAAGAAACCCATTTTCAAATGATCTTATTTCGGAGAACATTGTTTCGGTTCTCTTTTTTGTCACGCTTTCTTTTTGATTCACGATTCTATGTTATGGATTCCTCGTCCATGGAATCCTTGTCGATTCTTTTCCTCGTTCCTTTTTTCTTGGGCATCTCATACTAAGGTAGACTCTAAACTAACCCAATCTTGATATCCTCACTGAACACAAAATCAAAATGGAATTTCTGAAATGCGGCTTCACATCACAACACAAGTGAGAACCGGTTCAAACCATCTCATAGGTCGTCCCCAGTACGAGAGGTCAATTCAAATGCTATAATAAGCTTTCTTTTACGCCCTGGAATGAAGCATTATTCAAAGACAGTAGGCAAGGCACTATAAGGAAGTGAAGTAGGGTCGGCAGATATAGGCTTCTCTTCTATTGAATAAGTGGACTCCCCCCTTTGACTTGACTTGAGCATTGAATTGACTCTTCTTCGATAGCTTTCAAGCGCTGAACCCGATCCTCGTAGTCGTAGCTTATTGGCCTGAGATTCTCCATTGAGTGGTTCGTACTTACGACTTGGATTATCTGTTTCGTGGCTCACAAGAAATCGTTATATCGAGAAAGAATTAGAAAAGCCATTTTTTTCTATTGGATTCTCAGTTAGCTGACTAGAAATCGAACTATCTCGCCGGTCGAATGAAACCACTTCTTCTTCTGTGCCCGTCTGATTCGGTGCTGTTTTCCCACTTCACTAAGAAAGAGTCTCGACCGACCCAGTATTTACTTATTATATACAAGTTTTGGCTTTCCCATGACCGCTAGACGGAAGTAGCCCACCTTCCTAGTAATACAAAATTATTCTCGACCTTGTAATAACATAGAATACACAAGGATTCTCCACCCACTATTCTCGTATTATAGAGATGAGATATCGAAAGATAGAGAAAGAATCGAGACAGATCCTCTTTCTTCTATCTCTATTGTGGCATTCATCATCTTGAGTGCACAATGTGTCTGTCTCTCATGCGAATGAGGAAAGCAAGATAACAGAGTAGCTTCCGCCCACAGAGTCCTCCCCCTTCACAGGCTGGACTGGTCCCCGGAGGTGAAGCCAACTTCTTACTGATTGAGCATGATGACAGGCGGCCGTACTTTCTTCGCATCCTTCGTTTCAGGACAGGAACCATCAGGTTTTATTATTTCAAATATGAAATTCAAATAAATACAAGAAGTAATATATGAATAAGAGATATTTGAAGTTGACTGGCTTAGACGAATTAGCTCAATCTTCGACTTTCCTTTCATTCACTACTTCACCTGCGAACAACCCCTGAGCTAACAAACCGGCCTATAACAAGTGATTCAAGAAGTGGATTCGCCCTTCTATGAGAAGTTTCGTGGCTTCGACGGAGACGGCTCCAACCCGATCTCCCACGGTCTAGTACAAAAGCCTCACACTCGTGAGATTAGAAGTTTCAGGCTGAGGTGAGCTACTCTAGTATTAACTCGAATTCACCGGCTTGATTCCCTCACTTCCTTGAAGCCGGTCGGTAATGGTTGACTTTCTCTTTGGGCTATCGTAGAGGCATGCCCACGGTCCGTCCTTTTGCTATCCTCTATCTAACTGATCATCGCGGGCTAAGTAGTGATAGTGAAAGTCCATCTCCTGACTAAATATATACCATCCTCGCCCATTCCCTTCCTATTCAGTATTGAGCCCCTACTAGACTTTACCTGTCGGATATTAGACTACATATCATAGTTGAGCCCAAAATCTCTCATTCGGGACGGGACTACTTGTTTACTTCCTCTACAATGGCATTGTTCCATACAAAGAAAGCCCCCACTGACTCCTACATATTGAAAGATTCCATACTTGGAGGAGGGGCAAACAACGAAGACTTTCTTTGAACTACGGACCTAGCTTTCTATCCTGGCCCATTCGGCCCTGCCTTGGACATAGACTTCTCGGTGTGAGCAAAACTATCAAGTAGCTGGCTAGCCTACCGAGCCATTTTCGCTGAAACTGCGCTTACTTCGCCTTCGAGGAAGCGCTTTGCTGCTGGTTCGCTACTAGATAGATCCAATTCAATTCTTTCAACCTTTCTTTCATAAGGCTTTCTTTCCGCTCCAAAGCTTAAGAAAGGTTTTACCTGTTGCTTATTAGGAAGCTTTACTTTTCAGAAGATACCCGCGTGTAAGAACACTCTACTTGAATAAGGTACCTTTGTAATTCATTCCCCTGACCCTGACTTTCTCTTTTTCTTTAATCTCTCCGTACGAGTGCCTACTCGTTAAATGCGGTTAATCTAAATCTCATAACATTTTATGATTTCTGAGAAGAGGTTCGTGCTTTAGCACTTGGATTTCACGTTTCATAAATCCCCCTCACCGTCTTTTTTTATATATCGCGATTCAAAGTCAGTCTAATGGTGTTCAGAACCAGCCGAGAAGAAAAGGAAAAGAAAGAAGAAAGCCAAACAAGCCGTTTCACCCCGGACTATAAAGCTTCTTGCGAGGAAGCCCTCCGTTACACTAGCCTTAGGCTAATGGCAGACATAAGGAAGCATTAGTCCAGGCCTAGAAAGAAGAGAAGGATTAGTAAGAAAAGAAAAGTCGTCAAGCCAAGGTGTTCTCCTGTCGTCAATCTTCTTAGTCGTTGTCTACACTAGCTGTAGGGCGAAGCAAGGCATTCAGCTAAGAGCAGCCAGCAGCAACTAGAGCATCCCGTCTGAAGGCAGGAAAGCAAGGCAAGTCTGAAGGCAGAAGCTTTAAGAGATAGGGGAGGAACGGTCTTAGCTGTTGCTGTTATTAGTGCCTTAGCTGGTGTTCCCCTTTAGTTTAGGAGGAAGCGAGAAAGCTTCAAAAAAAAGGCTAGTCCAAAAGAGCTAACTAAGGCCAGGCTTGGCAGCTAAGCTAGTCTGAAGCAAGGCAAGGAAAGCAAGTCTGCTAGTCCGAAAGGGCTAGCTAAGACAAGGCAGCTAGGCTGAACTTCAGGAATGGCGGCATGGCTTACTAGTGATGATGCCCAGTCTCGGAACTGAGATTATGAATCTGAGCCTGCTTCCTCAACTGCCTTTTCTTTTGCTTTGGCGGGAAGGAAGGCTGGCACAAAAGAAACATCGGCTTCGGGCCGGACCCTTAGACTAGTCCTATCGATCTGACAAGAAGAAGGGAGGCATCTCACGGGGGAAGAGTCTATCATGTCGGAGGTCTAAACTACCTTAGATATGCAATTTGAAGATCTTTATGTTCCGGCCGATTGAATTTCAGGAGAAGGAGAGGCCTAAGCGTCCCAAACGGATTCATTAGGTTAATGGGCGGCAAGAGATGCCACATCTAGGTCAGCCACATTAGCAGTTTCCGCAGAAGAAGCTTCAAGTCGCTCAACCACCGACCGGGAGAGAAGCGAAAAGGCTCAACCGAGGAAGGAGCTAGATCTATTCTCAAATCCTTGTCCTTTGCCAAGGAGTCACTACTAATGTGACGACTATTAACCGGAAGAAAGGTTGATTGCTACCTGAAGGTAGTAGTCCTGACATCTAATCCAAACCAAGACGACTAACTAAATCGAAACAAGGAAGGCACGTAGCCATGTGACGACCGGTAGATCTTCCTTCTTTCGATAATTTAGGAGAGGAAGGAACGTCTAATGTTCCGACCGGGCCAAATGAGTCCAAACCGAAACTTTCGTCTCGACGGTTAATCTTCCATTGGTGCTGTACGACAGGCGCATTCTCAATTCACTCCTGAATGGAGACCACAGGATTCAGCGCAGTCATACTGTACCACCGCACGGCATTGAGCCACTGCATCATCCATCTTCGTATAGTAGACCACTCTTGGAAGTCTAACATACCGGCGTTTCTGTTGGATAGTAGAAAGTCCTCGGTAACCTAAGGCACACAGCCGCGTTGAAAAAGATCTTCACATTGTAGGTCTGACTAAGACCATTCCTAGTGGATGGAAAGAATTGAGTAAACAACGGGCTGAGATAGGATCAAAATCCACACTCAGGCCATTGACCAAGAACTTCTTAGCAAACTCTACACCTGTCAGAGGCTCTCTCTTTCGAAGAAGAAAGATTCACTCCTAATTGCTTGACAAGTTGGGCGTAGACTGGGCCTACTGCCTTATCAGCGAGAAGGACATCATCGCCGAGTACAGCATAACTATCAAACTTCCTACCTGGCCTTTTCTGCCGCTAACCACACTCGTGATGGGTCAGGGCAAAGCCAAGAAGAAGAGTAGCCTAATGGCTATATGGTAATAGATCTCGAAGAAGTTTAACTAGCAAGGCTCTCTCTCATTCCTTAATTAGTAGGGGTATCTGCTCTTGCTCTTTTTCCGATATTTGCGGAAGCTGTTTCATAAAGAAAGGCTTGTGGGCTAGAAGAAAGATCGGGAAGTTCCGTAACAGGAAGGGCATCAAACTCATCAACAAGGGCAGGATCAGAGGTAGGTGCAGTTCTTTCTCCGAGGAGTGTAGGGAAGGGGAGGCACCTTCTTTATTAAGATTAGACCCGGGGCAAAGATGCTAAGGGGTCAGGTGCGCAATGCCTTCAAGCAAGTTCGTCATGAGCCGAAAGACAGATAGATCACGCACGGCACACTATCTATCTCCGAATCCGCGACCAAAGCTGTTGAATAAAGGATTCTTGGAGGAAAGGTGGCTCGTTAGGTTGTTTCACTCTCGAGGAATGGGGATCTGTCAGTTTCTTTCTTCGCTTTCTCTCTTTCTTAATCTGTTGGCAAAGTCAACCCTTAAAAGAAAGTATCCGCAGCTAAAGCTTTTAGCTTTCAGCTTTAATGGTTGGCCGAGAATGTAGTAAGAAGGACCAGGAGAGATGGACGTTGCAGCTTATGCTTTCGGATCGGATGGAAAGGCTGTTAGCTCAGCCAGTGCTGGGGACGGATCGGATGGCCAAAGTGCTTTAGCTTCTTCTTCCCCGTCCATTGGACGTCCATTCTATTCAAGCAAGGTCAGTGCGCGGGTCGTCAGGATCGATTGCCATGGCTGAGTGAATGGTTGAGGAAAGAAGACGAGCAGCGGAAGAAGACTACGGGATCTAAACTCATTCTTCAACAAGTAGCCCGGGTTAACGTTCACACGTCGTTTAAACCCTTCTTTTCTCAGCTAAGATGTGAGGGAGGTCAGAACAAAAAGCCTGGTCCTTTACTTTAATCAACAAGGCTGCTTTCCCTGCTAACCCTTCTCGCCAAGGCCAATAGCAGCTGATCTTAGCTTTGAGCACTTCTTCCTTTTGTTCCCCTCTGAGAGCTGTTCACAAGCAGTGGTTATGAGCTCTTTCTTCGGGTAATAAATTGGATTTGTCTTCTTGTTAATAAATAAAACAAAAAAAGAAATGAATAGAGAATTGTCTCTATTGAGTTTCCTACCCCGATGGCGGTTCCCTTGGATGAGGATTGAGTTTCCCTTCTTAATGCCTGTCAGTCGTAAGCCCTTCTATCTGCTTTTGCCTTCCCTGTGGTTTTGAGTTGCAGTGGAAATTGGGGTACCAGGCCTTCCTAAAGCCTCCCAGGCAGAGCGGGGTTACAGGTAAACATCGCCTCTAGCGCCTGCTGTCCCAGTGCCAGTTTCCGGTAAGCACATTACATTCGAGTTTGAGTTGACTTTTTTGGAGGTCCATGCGCGCCTGTCTTAGTAGTAGGCTTCTTCTAAACCCAATAGCAGTATAAGTCTCAGTCTCACTAGTCTCAGCAGTCTCAATAGGAAGGAGCATTTTCCGCTTTGGAGCGAGTTGGAAGCTATTCTGAGTTGCCTGACGAGCCTGTTGCAGTGTAGCAGTAATTCCTCGTCTCAGCCTCGGGGTCAGATTCAAAATTTGACTCCTCCAGTGGTGAATTTGTCTAGTCCCACCCAGTCCAACTACTGGCATCAGTCTTGGTAGGAGTCTGAATATGAGTGTGACATTACCTCGTGCCATTAATTGAGTCATTTTAATTGAAAGCCAGCTCGGGCCTCTTTGGATAGTCGGTTTTCGGGCAAGTTCTTGAGTAAGCCAGTAAGCTCTTCGGGCCAATTCCCTTTCTTTGAGATTCAGACTCAGGTGAGAAGGAAGACGGTTGCAGGGGAGCCCCATTCCCGATCGTCTTTGTAGGAGAAGCCTTTGATAAATTGTCCTCTTACCTTACCTGCTGCCCGGGGTCAAGACTCGACGAGAGACCCTTTGTCAACGATGGGACTACGAACTTCATTCGGTAGCAGCAGGCTCCCGTAGATAGATTTCCAGAGCAACCAGAGAGAGAGAATGTCGAACCGGAGGGTCCTTCAGTCTCAGCCCTTTCGACCTACGCATCCACGAAAGCTGGTTTTGAATTGGTTGGTTAAACCGCCTCAACTCACTTCTCAGCTTAAGCCGAAAAAAGCAGGGGGACCTGTCCACACTGAACATTTCCTGCTCTGATAGCAAAGCAAAGGTTCTCCGGAGCCCAATGAGCTCTCTTTTTATAGTGAACCCTTAGTAAAGTAAAGAATTCCTGCACTGCCTTTCTGACACTATCTCCAACTATCCTCCAGGCTTTTTTAAAGAAGTGACTATGAAATCCATCAAGGCCAGTAGCCTTGGACCCATTAATGCTCCACATTGCACACTTTCTTTCATCACTGGAAACAGGAGCACATAGCAACTGAGCATCCTCTGCAGATAAGACATTTCCATGTTCAATCACCCTGCTATCAATGTTCTTTCTCCTAGTTACATCCTCAGAGAAGAGTTGAGTGTAGTAATCAATCATCAGCTGCACTATCTGCCCTTGATCAGTAACTGTTTGTCCCTCACTTGCTATAGAACGAACACACTCTATTCTGGGCTCTTCTTATCTTCATACTGTTGTGAAAAAAGGCAGTCTTAGAGTCCCCAAAAGTAATCCATTCAACTCTTGACTTCTGCCTATAATAGCCCCTAAAGAGTTGCATAAAGTATTGGTAGACTGCCCTTTCCTCCTTTTGCAAGATACCATTAGCAGGATCCAACTGTAACTGTTGTTGGAGTCTATACAGGAGCTCCCTAATCTTTTGAACCCTCAGATAAATTTTTGAATAGGCTCTTCGCGCCTCTTAAGTTTTTTCAGTTTAGTCCAGAGTTGCCACATGGAATTACCTGCCACATCCTCCCTCCCTCATCCTGATTCTTGTTCCAAGTAAAAGCATCCCCTGAAGGAGAAGGGGCCCTTCAAATAAGCTGGATCATCTGGAGTGAGATCAGCTGGAGTAGCTACTTACCTTACAGGTGTCCGAAGAAGACAGAACTGGCCATCCTTCTCATCCCCGTAAGGAAGTAGAGCGCGGTGAAAAGTTTCCCGTTGGGGTTTCCGACCCTCCTGGTCTCCACCTACTTGTGGAAGAGGCCTTGAGATTGAGATGTTGGTGTCAAGGCAGTCGAAGAAGGCCACAGAAGCAACCGATGCTTTGATCATGACTCCTTGCTGCCAGTCCGTGCTTGCTGTCATGCTGGCAAAAGAAAAGTATATAGAGAGGTTGACTTTTCTTTGCATTAGGGCCCTGCTTTCTGCAGTCAATAGAGAAAGCCATTCTCCAGGTACAAAGAAAATCAAAGACATTTCTGTGGCTCATCAAATTCAAATTCCATTCCGATCAACAACTTGGAGGTAGTTAGGTTTTTTAGCCGTGACTTCAAACATCAATCATGAGGTTTTCATTATGGCTTGTCTATACGACCTGCTCCTCGAAGCAAAGCCCCGGCCCTCCAAGCCGCTTTGAAAGCCAGAAATGCCTGGTAAACGAAAGGGAGGTCCTCCTTATGATGCTTGGAGAGATCGTTTCTTATTTTGTGCCGAAGTGCAATTATTCAGTCAGAAGGTACGCCTGATCCTAATCGAAAAAAAATAAAAACAAATTGAGTGCTACTATATGAATTATAATTATTATAAGAGTAAGGCAAGGTGATTGTTCGTTGACAACATCAGATTTATTTGAGTTGTGTTGCTTAAAGCTTTAGTTGCACAGTTAACACACCTAAGAAAGCTGGTGACTTCTCTTTATCTCTGCAAAGAGGTGAATAGGGTCCCAAATAGGCAAAGAAGAATAAGAAAGCAAAGCAGGAGAAGAACTGACGTCATGAGACCAAGCATATTGAGAGTCTTCTCTATTCCCTTTTCTATCTGGCCTCAAGAAAGAATGTTCGAGTAGGAAGGGGTTAGCGCTTGAGGTACTCTCCTTCTTTCTTAGTAACGCCAGTTCTTCTCCTTATGCTGAAGGTCTAGATAGATCAGATTGAACTTCAAGAACTAGTTCAAATAGCCCTGATCTACTGTCGGGCAGCGAAGATGTAATCAGGATAGGGTTTCCTCTAGATAAAGAAACTATTCGTCGGGCAACAGATCTAGCAGCTTACCAATGGATTAGGAAGCTCTTTTTGGCAACGCGAATCTATGCTTTCTACAGACATAAAGCGGGAAGTGCTTCCCTCGCTTTCCGGACTGGTCACTTGACACCAAAGAAGAGTTCGAGGTTATTTATCTTCCTGGCCTCTTTTTGCTCTTTTGTGGTAAGTTGCTTCGGGATGAACACAGCTTGGCTGTGCATAGGCTAGGTTTCCAGGATGTTAGGAATAATACCGCCGCCCCTGGAATCAATCACAGATAGACCATAAATGGTCTTCGCAAGCATCACGTACGGTTCTGGATGGAACAGATAAGTATGTTTAGGGGGCTGAGTGCTATCAAGGGGGCTCTTCTTTCATCGCAAGCCCAAGCCCACGTTTCTGATCAGCAGTTACCCAGCAGTTTATCTTGTCGGGAAACGGAGATACCCACATTAATAGCAGGCCTGATTCCAGCAACCGCCCTTCGGGAACCGGGTTAAACCCCCACATGATGAGATCGATCTGAGCCTGTTAGGATAAGAAATAAGAAGTTGCGGCAAGGAAGGGTTTTTAGAAGATACCTCAATGGGATGCATCCTATTATCCCCTCTCTTTACTGTGGCTAAGGCGCCTTAGTATAACGGAATAGGTTAATCGCTAGGATAAAAGGGGCTTATGCTATCACGTTTTTCAGCTTGACTTTATGATGCGTCGATGGGCGAATCCTTTCTGGGTATACTTCAAGAGCTTCTTAGCGACTTCGTCACTTGGTGACTTTCCAGGATTCTTCGTTCATCCTCCAGAGGCAATGACGGAGATCAAAAGGCAGCGAGTGGAATAAGAAAGTAGCGAGGAAAGATCTCCCTACCGATCTGATGAGGAATATACTTCTGAAGAGGAGGGAAACTTCTATCTGGTAGGGAAGTACAATCAAATTGATTAGAAGCCCGCCACTCTGGAAGACTTTCAAGATTACGCTTTGAATTGTCCCGTCTTGGAATTCTCTTTCTTGAGGCGGCAATGGCCACTTCCTCTAGACTCATCCGGGAGCATCAACATGATAAGCACTGAGAGTACTCCTGCTTATCATTTCATCGGACCTTCCGGCCGGGAAATAACCATTACGGGACCGCTCCCTGACGACTCCAGTTAGATATATCCCGTACTACGGGGAATGTCCGGGGTATTACCAGACCATCAACATGATCCACATGGATTCTCGTACCCCGGTCACGAGAAGGTTCTCTAATGTTTGCCTCCCGGGGATTGTAATCAAGGGCGGGGGCATGTATGACTTCAAGGAAGGACGCTACTATACCCGTCTTAAGGTAACCTATGCCAAGGCTTTCCGGATCCTCGAAGAACGCGGCCTTATGACATCGGTACCCGCAAGGAGGCCGTTGAACCCACTTCCTTACAACTACAACCCAAATTACTACTGCCATTACCACTCCGGAGAGACGGGGCATCAAACCAAGAATTGTAAACCTCTCAGGCATCGGATTCAGCATTTCATTGACAGCGGGATAGTCTCCATCAGTTATGAAAGCATACCTACTCCCGAAGAGGATGGTACGGCTGGTAGCCCGGAATCGGCATCACCACCCGGAGATACGGAACTGAAAGAAGTTCTGCCAAGTGCCGAGGAATTTGACACTAGCCTCATCCAGTTATCACTCCAAGGCACTGAGGACGACTTTCCTCCGTCTACCACAATCAAATATGTCCCTTACAATCGGGAAGCCTCAAGATACTTCCCAGACATTAACATGGTGGCTGCGGCCAAGCCTCCGAGAATGCAGAACGATGACCGCTCAGGACACAAAGGCTGTTATCCTCAACATAGCTTTAAGATGAGACCCGGTAGACTTTTCTATGTTCTTCGGAGAATGGGTCTGATCAGCTCTGTCCCGGCAAGAGAGAAACCACATCCGCTTCCTCACGACTTTAATCTAAGACGCTATTGCCACCCAAAGAAAGGGGACATGCAATTAAGTCTTGCCTTTTCGCCGGGCCGTTTGGAAGATTATCAACGAAGGGGTGATCCTAATTGATTACGAAGGCATGCCCCGTCATGGCCCAGTTGTTTCACCATTTACTCACGATAATGCAAGTAGCCTTGTCTCTGCATCCACTCGTGAAGGACGGACTGAGGTTCGATAAGCCATGAGCGCAAATGGTAATTTCTCATGCCAGTCACGGTGAGTCTCTGTCATTTTAAGGAGAATTCTCTTGATGTTCTTGTTGGCGGCTTCGTCCTTTCTTCGCCATAGAAAGTCTTCTATTCTCTCCTATTCTATCTTTCGGTACTCACCTATTCAAAAGGTGCTTCAGGACGTTTCACTTTCCTATTCTTTCAAAATCATAGTATTTGAAACCATTTTAGGTACTTTCCTATTCAAAAGGTGTTATTCTACATTCCATTGAGACATTCCTATTCAGTTATAGGATTCATGGATTCAGGTATAGG
>JAOWBF010222199.1:0-14330 GCA_028566175.1 Vinca major
TGTGCAATTATCTCTCTTCTACCGCTTTTTGTTGCTGTCCTGCTTCCTGACAAAGTCTTCTTGCACTGTACCAGCGGACCAGTGAGCAGAATCGCTTCAAGATGCCGACGGACAAGTCCAACGCCGACATGCTTTACGCCATCATAAAGCAGTTGGACCTGAAATATGTAAGTGGAATCGCTCTTACCTAGTCTAAGCCCAGTCTTCATTGTCCTATTCTCTCTTTTCCGAGTTCTCTTCCGATCATTTTTCAACCTGATTTGACGTGGCGTTGCTCTCAGATCGACTGGAAAGTAATTGCGGAAGAGTGCAAGATCTCAAATGGTCACGCAGCTCGCATGAGATACCACCGCTTCCGCCAAACGATGGAAAACATCCAGCCCTCCAAGCGCGGCCCCCGAGCGCCCAAGGGCTCATCCAAGCGCCAAAAGCTCGGCGGCGAGAAGGGCTATTTTGGAGGCACCAAGCGCAAGGGAGGTCTGAGCGACGATGATGAAGAGGAAAAGTATTGTGTCAAGGCGGAGGAGGAGGACAACAAGGCGGGTATCAAGGACGAGCCCAAGGCGGAGGCGTGGAGCGATGACGACATCCCGCTCTCCAGAGTTCCTCGCGTCAAGGAGGAGGTCAAAGAAGAGCCCAGAGAAGAGTCTGAGTACGTATCCAAGTGCCCTGAGCAGGAGATGGAGGTGGACAAGGAGGCGGCGCCCGTGGTCGATGGTCAGGTCCTGTTCAAGGAGGAGCTTGTGTGGCATTGAGAGGGAGTCCTGATCTGCTGCGGCCGGCTGGCCGGGTTCAGTTTGGCGTCAGACTGAGAGGGTTGGGGTTTTAATGGTGTCGGTTGCTTCTTGATTTTTCAGCTTCTTCTGCTTGAATTTCCGCTTGGATGAGAGAATTGCAAGGCGGAGAATGCATTTGTTGAACGCACACCAAATTAATGATGCTCGTTTGATCTCTACTGCTATTTTATTGGTGGATTCGAAACCTCTCGGCTTTCCTCAAGGCCTTTCTCGTTCAATCGTTGAGTCGTTGAACAGTGACACGGAAGTGAAGGGCGTCGTGAGCGCCGCGAGCCGAAACTTTGGCGCCCCCAGCCTTGGGAACTTGATAGCCAAAATTTTCCGGCCGTCTTTGAACTATCCATTTACTGAATATCCTCAATCAGAGCGCAGTGAATGTTTGTTGGAACCTTTTATGGTGATATCACTTACTCACAGAACTCCCCCTGAGCCCCTGAAGACTTCCTCAACACCATGCTATCCTGAATGCAGGATGCTCATTACTGCACACCTATACAGTTATACTTTCTGCACATCTCTTCATTGCCCACTGCTGCTGTCGCCCAGTCGCCCATTGTTTTGGTGGTCCTAAAGAAGATTGGTGTCGCCCGCGCAGCCCCAGCTTCCTGTGAAGAGTTTCCCCACAACAACACCTTTTCGACGTTTTCTATCAACTCCATCACGAACACCCTCATCATAACCATCATCATATCTGAGTCTACGCCTTCAAACATCACAGCAATGGCAAGCTTCCATTGTCCGAAAGCGGTCTCCTGAAAGGCAAGTTCTCAAGAATCCCCGTGCACTTTCCCATCACCGCTCGACGAAGTTCCGCTCTTGAGAGCGCTGCGACAGCAGTCAACAGTCGTCGTCTGAGACATTCCACACGTACCCTCTCCAAGAGCTCGCCTTCATCTCCAGGTGCGCCATCTCTTCGGTCGTTGCGCTTCGCGAAACATAGAGCTAACCTCTTTCAGGGCAACAGGACAAGCTTTCCCGTATGGACCATGAACATCGCTACTCCATTGGCGATTTCGCGACGCAGAGTAACTTTGTAAGCCATCATCCACCTCCTCTGATCATAGCTCTCGCTCCTTCGGCAAATGATGATCACCCAGCCTCGCGTGGAGCATGGAATTACCTGAGGGACACGTTGTCCCAATGCTTACGACATATGGCAAATTCTGAGCCTCATTGAATGATCCACAGTTATCGCAGTCTTACTTTCGAATCCTGGCTGACTGCTTGCATAGAATCTAACACATTGGCTCTTGTTCCCAGGTATAGATGCATTTCCAGGATCACATTTTTCTTCTCCCTTCCATACATCCGCCAATGCTTGATGATTCCCGTCTGTAGCAATGAGTGACAGCTCTTCATTACGACTTCGGCTACCAGTTCTGAGCTTCCTTTCCTCTTTCATGCATGGTTCAAAGGCAGGGGGCGACATCCCAGGTAAGCCTCTCCTCGTCTGTTTCTTTCCATTTCTAGCATGATGACAACCCTGGTCTCGTTCGATTGAATCAGCCAGCCCGTCGGTGGTTGCTGAAATAAAAATCCAGCAGCAGACATATTCTGATCCTGTACATATTTCGCGACACCATCCCACCTTCCTAAAGCATTTCGCTGACTTCGTCACGTCGCAGTTCCCAGGCTCTGGCTCACGAATGAATCATCTCGAGGCAAGTACCACCCTTCAACGCCTACATACGCCCCAACTTCGATGATACAACTCCGTGTTTGATGTCCATCGGTCATCTTTGCTCGTGCCGTAAGTCTCAAACTTACACACCAAGCCCTGCCCCACATGATGAAGAATCAGAACAGATAGCTGATCGAAGCCCGCCGCTGTGGTTGTGGTTGCTCATGAAAAGAAAAAAGAACCCCTGCTGACGAATCCACACACCCTGTCAACCGGTCTCTATCCCATTGACCTTGCGCTGACAACCAACGATTTGCAGAACAAGGCCGGATTGAGTGGTGGTGATTTTGCCTTTGCTTCTGTAAGTTTCCAGAACAGTCTTTTCGTCTTTCAATCCGGCATAATGAGATTTGCAGAACTTTGGAGCCTACAGCCCGACTTCTTGGCCATGGTTGTGGTTTGTTGCGCAGTGCCACAGTCGACATGAAGCCAACAAATTAATATACAATCCCCGAGGCTTATTAAAGACTTCAGCTAATGTTCGGAACCACCCAGGGAAGAGTTATTCGTGCAGAGGAGGCCAGTTCTTTCGGTAAGTTCAACCCATTTTACCTTTGCGATCCGGATCATGATGATCAAAATACTATGAGCCACACTGACGGAATGCAAAAGCTGAAGACCTGACCTTAGAGGCTATGACTGTGGCAATGAGCACAAGCCGGTCTGATAGCTGTAGTCTCCTTCCATTGCGCATGCCATCTGAAGACACTAGCTGACTTCCTTTCATTCCAGGGTTTGCTTTTCGTCACATCAGCTGAATTTACGCAAGATCGGAGGTATTTTGCCGCCTGCCTTGTACTATCCCATTCCCACACCCATTCTGTTGTCTCGAATTTCACGCATTGACTAATGCTCCGAGTTCTGCAGACAGCTTTGACCCGCGCCGACGACCTTATGGACCACGAGCATCCAACCGCCGGCACCTTCGGACTCAATACAATAAGACAACGGGGGAGGAATTTGGAGGGTATGCTACGGCCGGCAGAGGATATGGTATTTTGGATGAGGCTTTGGCTTAAATGGCGTACAAAATCTGGTTCACTGGATGATTGGGTTGGCAGATTCATAACGAAGGGCGGTTGTTGGGAAAAAGCTAGCATAGCTATGTTGGAGCATTGCTTGACCGCTTGAGGATATTTCCTACGCCAAAATCGTTGATTTCGGGCCTTGTGTTGGGGCGTTTTTAATTGACGTGTGAAATCGAGCGCGACCGGACCGCGCGGATGCTTGTACTTTTGGCTAGAGATCTCAGGGAACGTTTATGAGCAGTTTTGCAGGTACGCGGAGTGTGTTTCGGTGGGAAACAGAAAGTAGAAACTTGAGTGCAAAGTGGTCCAAAGGCGCTCTCAAAAGTCCGCGATGTCCATAGACTCTAAGGCCACTCGCAAAGCATGTACCGATGCTCGTATGATAGGCGTGTTCGAGAGATACGGCGTGGGATAAGCTTGAGCTTTACTGCGAGCCACTGTGGCATGGGAGGTCGAGAAACAATCCGGATGCTCCTCGAAAGCTCTGCGTCGATCGCGGAGGAGGCTAGGGAATCTTGGTCAATGAAGAGGCTCAATTGAGCAGCAGAGTAGAATGGACCACGTCGACTATGTTGAAAGCTCCCTCTCGCATCAGATATTGAACACCACAGCTCTGTCTGTGACGACTTACTCTCATGTGGAGGTTATTCAGACGCTCCGGGGCCTGTCTCATGCCTTCAGCCCCAATGAAAGGCATTGGGGTACCATCTCCAAGCCCGAAGGCGTTACCCAGGCCCAGCAGCCCTACACATTCCCTTCTAGCTGCCTCAGCACGTGAGCTGATATCAGGGCGGGCCGTCTCCTGCCGGCCGCCCACGGGCAGCGACGAGCCGCACGGGCCAGCCTCGAGGGTATAAAACCTTCCCGGTGGCTTTCTGCTCCTCCTCTTCTTCTTTCTTCTTCACCACTCTTTGCCTTTTGGCTTAGGTACCTGCCCTTCTCCAACAAATTCTCTTGTACTCTGCTGACAGCTTCCAGATCAACTGTAGTATCTGTTTTAACTTAAGGTGATTCTTAAGTACAGCCCAAGGGCTGATATTCAATCGCAGTTTTTGAAACTTGAGGTGGCACCTCTGGGCTTGCTCATGTGCCATCTCACAGTGTCGCTCGTCTAGCACTACCGCGGGCTGACGCGACCTCCTTCGGGGATCCTTTCTTTTCATCGAGTTGTTCGCTTCATGCGGGCACTTGGGGAAGAGTTCTTCCGTGAGCCTTGGGATATTGAGCAGCGGATGTTTACTCAATGCGCTTGATGTGGCCGTCGCATCGCTATGAAACGCAACGCACGACGCGACATTGAGGTTCCATCTATTCTGATAGAGCAGCGCAGGCGCAACGTTAGAGATAGGTCTTGACGGAGCTCATATTCCCTGGTAAGAGTCACTGGGAGCCGTTGTAGATGCGCGAAGCGGCGGTAGCCTCAACTCTGTCGAGAACCGAATGCGTTGCTGGCTGATTCCCACGGTGTTTTGGCCTTTCGAGTTCGCTCTGGCGTCCCGTGAAGCTCAGTAGCTTTCTTTTCGGAGCCCTGCGAAACACTCCAACATTTATGCACCTCACTGAGAGCTCGAGACCGCAAATACTATGCCTGCAAATCGCCATGGCGGCAATATCCCTTCTTCGGATGTACTCCAGCGGAAATGTTTGTTCGACTCGTGAATCTCAATCTCCGACAGCCAAGAAAAGAGATCCGGAGACAGCTGGCTCGGCCACTGATTGACGCATCAGCTTGGGCTACGGTCCAGTAGGCACATCCCCTTCGACAATGAGGTCGCAAGCTAAACAGAGCTCCCAGGCTGCTCACAGCAAGAGAAACGTGCCAGGCCAAAGCGTACCACCAAGAAGTGGAAGAATACATCCAGACAAAGCAAGATGCCGACCTGAACACCGACCTGAGCACCCAGGCGCAATGCGAGCCGCCGCCAGCTTGTCCCGGCCAAGCTATCCAGGCCTCGCCTTTGGTTGTCCTTCGAGATGTTGTGAGTATAAGCCAAGTGGCAAGTGGCTGAGAAGGTGCCGGATTCGGTTTGAGCAACTCTTTGCGAGCGGTTTGAAACAGCAACTGATTCTTTGCGCGATGCAGGCAAACAAATGCTCAGCCTGCGTATTGAACCTGCCGAAAGTCCTTTCCCAGGCCGTACAGCTCCGCGCCCGCCGTGTTGATATTCATTTCGCAATTCGAGTCCAATACCCAATCGGCTACCACGGCCTTGATACTTGGTACTAGCTGGTAGATACCTGGCCGAGAGTACAGAGCAGGCACTGCGAGTAGCGTTGTGAGACACCGCTGGGTGTTTTCGACGCAGCTCTTTGACTGAGCAGGCCTTGACGATTTCGAACCCTCGGTTTGGCGACGTTGTTTTGGCGATTCGTCACAACCGCGGGGCTGAGACTTCGGGAGCCACACGTTGGTGCCATCGGCACCTGAACTCCTCGGACGTTCCGTCGTTCCCACTGCCAATGATACAAGCCGCAGTCGGACTGTCCGCTTTTACGCATAATCGAAGAGCATTTCTGCTGGGAACCCTCAATTTCGAGAACGGCAAAGAGTGAGCAACAAGTCGTAAAACTTGTTGAAGAGAGTAGGGGGCAGCTGTGAGGAGGTTTCCCGAAAACAAGCCCGTAGTGCGAATGATCAGTTGAAACAGGGAGGATACAAGCTGAAAGAGACGATTTGGAATCGACAACGGCAAAAGAAAAACGAAACGAAATGTGTGAGCTCTTCAGAACCAGACGATTAAAGAAATATTGAAGAAGATTGAGAAAGAGCCATGGTCCCATGGTCCCCGGAACAACGAAACGACCCGCAAATGTGACGAGAAGCAATCAGAGCAAGGAAGTAAGAAAAAAGACTCGAATCAGCAGAGACAAAAGAGACACGTCGTCCAACGTCGGAGAAGCCCGTTCTAGTACGGTCACTGGTAGAGCACTCCCGGGAATTCAGACCAGCGAAACCCAGGGTGCAATTGTATCGAAGATGGCACTCGAGAGCCTCGAGTCTGTTGCAGGGGCAAAGTTGTGCTCCATCGCGATCGCATGCAGGAAACTTCCTAGGCTGGACGAAGCAGTACTGAGTGTGGCCGTTCAGCCCGGACAGCATGGAGCATCCATTGCATTACTGTCGCAGATCTTCTTCCGAATCCAGGGTTTTCCGATTCCCCATGGATGTTGTGTCTATATTTGCAAGATCTTCGACACGCCAACTGCCTCTTGACAGAAGGTCAGACCCTGTTGACTTAGAGCAGCGGCCGTCGCGGAACCTTTTTATTTCGAGAGGCCATCAAAAGCCCGTTGTATGAAGTCTGTCGAGTGTATGGATGAGCCAAGGATTCCAACGTTATTGTCGCTGCACCTTCAGCTGACCTCTAGGCCAAGGTCGAAGCAAAACCAGAGAGGGATTCTGTGTTCCCTATCGGTCGCAAGAGTCTACGTCAGCTGGAGGTTGAGCCCGGTGAGTTGACAACCCTTTGAGGGGCTATGGCTGCAGGAAATCAAAGAGCCAGAGAGGTTGAGCCGGCAGAAGGAATGGTGTGGTGGGTGTGGGAGTTGCAGAGACCAAAATGCTGCCGCCAAAGTCTGGTGTACCTCTTCGTGGCATTACCTTTTTCCGGCTTATCGATACGGGCGGCACGAGATCTCACCTGCTTTTCTCTGGATAATGGACTTCTCTGTGCTGAGGCTTTGAGAGGATGACAGGTGCCATTCAGGCCCTATTCGGAAATCGCAAACCTGCACGTCTTATGAAACTGCAGAACCAAGGTTTCAATGATATCTCCGTCTGATTTGGAAGATATCATCTGCTAAGCACAGCTTGAGACGATCATTTGGTGTCATTAAAGGCCAACGTCGGGCTTTCGCTCTGCCGAGAAATGTGCACCGCGGGCCCATCCACGACGTTGACACCCAAGGCTCTTGCTAAACTTTTCGGGTGCTTGCATCCCTTCAATCTTGGAGATTCTTTGCTACAAAAGAGGTGCAGGAAAAGATGCGTCGACGGAGAAAGATAAAGCGCGTTTGCGGACGGCGACGCTCCACCAACGCCGACATGGAAAACTCCAGTGCGTGGCTTGCTGCCATAATGGTCCAAATGCGAAGGATAACTGATGACCGGAGCGTTTTCTGCATATCGATGGCTTTCAGGGGATTAATTCGATGTTCGACGAGCGACGGGTTCGTGGAGGCCAGCACGCCAGACAGAGAGGAAGAGTGGTACGCAGCTCTGGCTGATCAGTCTCATCTGAAGCACACGATCCCGAGCGATACGTTCAGCCATGGTAAAAGCGGTTGAGCCGAAATCCGACAGCTGGAGGCACGCGCATGAAAGTGTAGAGACAGACAGTGCGAACCAGGTAGGGCGGGAGTCGGGATGGTCCACCAGTCTTTCCGCCCCCACTTCGGGAAATCGCTTTTCCCTTCAACGTCTTACCGACGACAACGCAACAAACGCATTCCGTCAACGCGTCGACGCGTGTCTATCCATCTCGATCTTGCAGAAACATCTGAGTAAATCCTTCTAGATCTTTGGCTACAGCTACTGGTCAAAGCTCTTTCACCATTGCCAAATCTAAACCGCTTCGTCATTTGCCATTTCTTTCTCAACAACGCGTCGAATTTCCTTGCAGTCTACACAATGCTCTGGAAATCCCGAGAGTCTTTACACTCAGTAGCCTCCTAATGAATCGTTTGCCTAATGAAAAGAGAGCAAAACAAAACAAGCGAAAGAGAAGAGAGATAGACCCCAGCTGGCTGTGGGAACTTCAAAAATTTCTCGTTCCTTTCCGCACGACTCGGCCTACCCCGCGCATTTCATAGACGTTCCTCAAGTCTACTTCTCCGCTCTCACTCCATTCTAGCACCATGGACTTATTTGGAACCTTTAGCCAAACCTTTCTCTCCAGAGTCTGAGAAGATCGCTGTAGAACCTGCTCGAATTGACCGCCAGTTCGATCTTTTCTACCTTTTCCACGTCCAGCCGATTCTCTGTATGATGAGAACAATTCGAAAATACCGATAGTCTTCGACTCGTGTGCGGCACTCTTCGGCGTAAGGATGCTGGCATTTGCGATTGCCCTCAATGTCGCTGTCCAGAAGACGACGCTGTACTTGACGAGACTTTCGTAAAATTCGGGAGTTTGGTAATGGTCGTTTCTGAATCCTTCTTTCTGTCCACGATGAAGAGCTGTCCAGAAATGTTGAAGGTCTGATCCGAACTCCCTTTTAGAGGGTCAGACGCTGTTTGCTTCCCGGTACTGCCAAGAGTCAATTATTAACTCTCCGAAGCCTGATCTAAGCACTCCGGTTTCTGAAAAAGCCTTCCATTTCTTCAAAATCGAGGAAGCTGCTGTGGGAAACGGGGTTTGGCCGAAGTTCCGCCGCAGGGGAGGTTAGAGTGGTGTTCAATCAGGTTTACCACCTTCCTCTGAGTCTGAAAGCGAATCCCACTGCAACACCATAGACATTTTGCACGAGAATTCTCTCAGGCTCATCGGCATCGGATTATCTCAACTCCGGAGAGGCTCCGGGAGGGCTCTACAGGCAGCATTGCGTCTTATTCACTGCCCACCTCTTACCATCACCCATCACCACCTACACTAAACCTCATTTCGCCATACCAAAATATCGCTCCAGTCTTATTTGGCTTCCCCTCAGCCTTAGACCAAACTTCGAGGGCTGGCAGCTCTATCATCGCGAGAATCTCGCAATTCATCACTGTAAGTGGCTCCGTGAGAGTTGTTGCTCTCGTCCCATCGCCTCTTCATGTTCACCCTGGGCCCACTAACAGACACACCTCGTGACTACCTGAAAGACGCGTGTTACTCGGCCCTCCTCCACAGCCCTCAGGTCTTTCAACGTTTCTTTCTCCGTCGGAGCCTTCATAGTATGCTACGCGCTGCGGGTCGCCATGACTGATCGCTAACATGGACAGTTGAACTTGCTTGGCTGGTAGGCTGTACCGGCTGTCATAGAGCTAAGTCTGAATACGGCGCCTCCTGGCTGGAAGTCTTCGCATACTCGTTTGGTGGCAGTCGTTGCGGTGAGCGATACAGTTCTGTTGTGCACGGCACAGCCAGAGTTGAAAACAACACTCCAAAATGTCCCAGTCACAAGATCATACTCGTGCACGGGCACCTGACGACAAGGCACCTAGTAAGCTCCCCTGGCTATTCTTGCCCATGCCTTCTTTTCAATTCGCAGACTTCAAAATTCCTACTCAAGTCTATCCTCTTTGATTATGTCGCCATCCAAGAAAGGGCCGGGCCATTCATCTTTGGCTTTTGTTCCTTGCTCCAGAATGACCTAGAACTAACGTCTTTGCTTTGCAGAACCCTCCAAGCCTCGTGCTCCAAGGATGGTTGCTAGCAACGCGATCCGCAATTCCATCCTGTCGACTGACAGGTCCTCCCTCTCTCCCGCACCGAGTGGTCTTACCGCTCGCGCACCTACACAGCCACTGACCTCCTATGAAAACATCGATCGGGAATCGTTCGAGGAGCGTGCGAGTGAGCCGGATGAGGAGATGGAGGATGCTGAAGGCAGCAACTACCAGGAGAGTTCCGAAGGACAATCTAATGGAGCTGGTGATGAAGATTATCAGCCAGCGCATGTGACCTCAAGCACCCGCAATCATATCAAGTACGGACCAGGTCACAATGCTGGTCGCTCTGTGGCGGGAGCCAACCGTCAGAACAATACTGGTCAGCACAACACCAACCGTCAAACTGATGGCCTGAGTGAGGAAGACGAGATTATCCTGGGTCGAGACCACCCCCAGGAAGTCAGGTGCTTGCCTTACCGCACGACCAGTCGCATGTCCAAGCGGCAGATCATCAGCTGGGATGGTATGTCCTTTCAAACTTATCCAACGAGGAGAGATTTGCTAACACACAGCAGCGGATATATATGTACATTCGCTGCTCTCGTTGATTTGGATCCTGGAGACGAGGGATTACCCTGTTCCATGGCAGGAGTTGGCAGCTATCGTGAACCCTGGCGCTACTGGCGAGGCCTTCAAGCAGGCCATGGTAAAGCTGAGGTCTCGCAGGGCCGCGGATGGGCAGAAGGTGCCGCCGCAGAGGCCTAGCAATCATCATCCGCGCCATATGTGCCAGGCGGAGCTGCAGAGGATTATGCGCAACGCGGGATTAGAGCCTGCCGCCTTCTCCGATTATGCAAGCCAGGATGTTCAAACTGTTGAAAATCTCTCCATTGCTGAGCGCCGTGCGTCCGCCGAGAGGATCGATTCACAGAATGCCACGCAGCGCCTAATGGGGAATGATTCTCACAGGACCAGTCAGAGAACCCAGGTGAGTTCTTCACGTCTCTCTTCGCACTCGCACATCACGCTCACATGAACCTCGCAGCGCACCAACCAATCCATCATCCGTGAAGACTCTCCGGATCTCTCCACCGTCCACTCACGCTCCTTCGCCCCCGCGCGTGAAGAACCCAATATCGTAAACAAGACAATCCAGAAGCCGAGCCTGGTCTTCGTAGCCGTCATTGGAGCACAAAAGGCGCTTCTCAACTTCAACAAGAGGGAGCAAAGCCTCATCTCCAACATTGAGCACAACCTGACAAACGGTCATTTCTTCCAGCCATCAGTCCACAATCCCGTCTTCTTTCTCGACCAAGTTGCCCCCAGTACCTGCGCTGCTGACAATTCAATTTGGGAATACAACGCTGGAGAATCGGATTTCGACTTCGACATGGGACCGAGTAAGAACTTGCCAAAGGGTGGCCAGCAGAAGCGCAAGCGCAGCGTCGCAGGCGAGAATATTCCTCACTCATCTCTCAACCCGGCACACAAGGAAATTCCGGAGGTGGCCGGCGACGCCATTCAGCCCATCAAGAAGTTTAAGCAGCTCACTTCCGGGGCCGGAATGAACTCTCCAAGTTTTTGGCAGGGTCCGGAATTGAGTGGCAGCAAGAAGCGCAAGCACAACGATGCCGACCTGGGTAACCTGAGCTCTGGCACTGCTGATGACTGGATGTTCAACTCGGAACACGACGTCCCTGCAGGAGAGAGCATCCCGCTGGATTCAGTCCTCAAGAACGACCCGCCGTGGGCGCAACCTGATACGCACCTGGACTTGTCCACGATGTTCTCAAACCCGCCCGCTCGTCAGGCTGCTCCCCATTCGCATTATGGTCTGAACATGGCGCTCTCGGCCTCTCCGACCCGCGAGCCTCACGGTCGCTCTCGTGCTCCCGCCTCCAGCGCTACCAGTATGGGATACAGCAACCAACAGACGCAGGACATGGACGTGGACGTGGATATGAGCGCCGGCCTGGACATGGGTACAACCACGGGTATGTCGTCCGTCGGCATCGACTACTCCCAGCAGCTGGGCTACAACAAGCAGATGAACTGGGACCAAGGCCTCGACGATCCGTTCACGGGTGTAGGCTCGGGCAAGTTGGACTACGGTATTGGCGGTTTCTCAACCGGTAAGAGCTCGCACGAGGCCAACTACAGCTTCGGCGGCATTGTGCCTTACGGAGACAAGGACCTCTTGTCCAGCGCTTCCCAGTGGCAGGCGAGCAGCAGCGAGTTTGACGTGTCCCCTGTCGAGCGCCGTCTCGGTGGTCTCCCGCTCATTCCTGGTGACAGCGGCTTTGCCCATCAGGACATGGAGCCTCACAAGTCATCCGGCCTGGAGCATCACCGCCATCAGAACCGTGGTTTGCTCGAGGATATGAGCACTTTTCAGTCGCCATTTGATCCGAACGGCTTCGCCAGCGAGGAGTTTGCTCGCATGGGCATGCCTCCTCGACCCGAGAGTGGCCAGGATGACGTGTAGGCAGCCAAGGCCTTGTCTTCTTGCTCATGTCTCATGGCTTCTTCATTGCTTGCTTTCAACAAGTCGGCTAGTTGCTCGAACCGCAGGCTCACCTCGGTTCCTCTTCGCTTTTCATTCGACGTGCGCTTGAGTCCAAGGGCACTTTTCATTCGGCCTCTTTTTCATTCGACTTCAACTTTTCATTCAGCATGTAACATTCACAACCACAGCTCCGAAAGCCTTGACACCGCGTCATTGCACGTACTGGCTGTCACCACTTCCAGCTCACGGCGCCCGTCACCAAAGATCCGTTGTGACAACGGCCAACGACCCTGGATGCGGACCATAACCGCGGTCTTCACTGCTTAATCACCGGATCATCGAAGAGCGCGTTTCTCTGCGTCGCCGTATTACCGGACTTGCCTGACTCTTTACTTTTTTTCAAATCGACATGCAGGCCGCGAATCTGTACAAACAGCTACGTGCTTTGCTTTCCGCACGACGCCTCGCCTGTACTGGCAGCGCTGCAACTTGCTCTCCTGCAAGCTGCGGGCTGGTAGGAATACGGGGGTGTCGTTGCCTTTCTCCCCTTTTTCTGCTTTTCTGCTTTTCTTTTTCTTTTTCCCTTCCTCGGCGCGTCACCAGACCCGTCCACTGATCGGTCGGCCGGTTTTCAAGAGCTGAATCTGGCTGACTGCGGGCGGTGATTTCTCCAGGGCTTTGCGATAGTGCGTTTAATGCTTGCTGCGTTCCGTTAGCTAGACGAAAAATAAAAGGCCTTTGGCACCAATATTGGTTCTCGTGGTAATAGTGATGACGACCAGCAAAGGTACGAACCAGTGGATAGACTGAAAGAAAGACAATGGGCTTGTCCGAAGCAAAGAACTAGGACTCTCCGCACGGCCGGCCAAAGGCGATCGCTCCGGTAACTGCCAAACCTGAGCGCGCTGATTGGACGGCGGAGCTGCCACGAGTCATGGTCTCGGTCCAGTGGAGGCAGCGGATGGCCATTGTTGGCACAGCCTCGGTCTCTGGTCAAGGCAAAGACGGCCAGATGAGGAGTTCTTGAAGATGTTCGAGTCTAGATCTAGAGGGCAAGGGAGCATGAAGGGCAGGCAACTTGTGGCGACCGAAATGTATGGCTGTGTGGCTGCAAAACGGCACCGGGAGAGCCGCAGGGCTGGCCAAAGCTTGCTATGCCGTGTTGCGCTGCAGAACGTGTGCTCTTTCGATTTCAAGAGCATCAGTAAAAAGGAGGGACAAGTCTTGAATAGTATCTGTCCTCGTTTGCAACGGTTTGGCACCGCCGAAGAGACCAGCGTCCGAACGAGTCTGGTCCGTCGGCTCCAGCGCAACCCCGGCGCATCGTGAAGTTTAGCGTCCGTGCACAAAACCGTCTTCATCGAGAACATTCTCAACTTTTTCCTTCATCAACCGTCGTCCTCTCCCTCTTCCTCATCCGCTCACGCCTCTCTCAGGTCTATTTGCTCACTCGTCACAAGAGCTCAAGACTCGCGTGCAATTGTTTGCGTTCAATTCCCTTCCGCACCGCCTACCTACCTATTCTCCATTTCCACCATGCAGCGCATGCTCACCTCGAGGGCGCGCGCCTCGGCCGCCTCTTCTCTCAGCACCAGGAGCTTCAACCTGACCCAGCAGAGATTTGCGCACAAGGTACGGAAAAGTCATTGGCCTGCCAACGACCGGCCGCGTTGATTTCTCAGAAAAGGGCCGCAAATTGCTGACACGACTACCAACAGGAGCTCAAGTTCGGTGTCGAGGGCCGCGCTGCCCTGTTGAACGGTGTCGAGACCCTGGCCAAGGCCGTTTCCACCACTCTCGGTCCCAAGGGCAGGAATGTCCTCATCGACCAGAGCTACGGCTCCCCCAAGATCACAAAGGGTACGGAAGCTCGGATGTCGATTACAAATGCTAGGCAGATTCTGACGGGTCTACAGACGGTGTGACTGTTGCAAAGTCCATCTCCCTCAAGGACAAGTTTGAGAACCTCGGCGCCAGGCTCATTCAGGATGTCGCCTCCAAG
>JAOWBF010222378.1:0-14320 GCA_028566175.1 Vinca major
ATATACCACATGTCACATCATAAAGATTCTATCTCAATTCGGACTAATTTTATATATTATAGATTTGTAGCTAAAAAAAGTTAAGAGACTTTATGCGAAATATGTAATAGTCAACAAAGTAATATATTAACTAATGAAATTATCGTTTCCTCTCTATCGAAAGGGGAAATTGGGGACTTAGAAAAAATGGCCACCGACATGGTTGTCTTCCAGGCGACGGAGGGGGTCACACTGGAGGAGGCTGATCAACTTGAACGTAGCGTTAAAAAGTATAAACGAGTGGCCACAAATGACCTTGTGTTGCCTTCTGGTGGTCAGGGGGTAAGTTGGGCAGATAAGGTTCAGCAACGGCGCTTCAAACCTGCTGTTTATACTGGGGAAGGTGAGGATGATGGGGAAGGTGAGGATGATGGTGAGGGTGAGTTCTTGTTCCATGAAAACATGTGTTCGGTTGGGGAACACGGCATAGCACAGGGATGTCCACAGTTATGCACGACAGTGGAGGAGTTGCAACGGTTATGCCACCCCTGGAGGCGCACGCTGGTGATCCGGGTACTCAGCCGGAATGTTACATATAGGGTACTGGTGCAGAGACTGAGAGATCTTTGGAAGCTTCAATGGGATCTTGACATTATTGATCAAGATAACGGGTGTTATGTCATTCGATTTTTTGCGAAACAAGATTATTTGCATATCTTACAAGATGGACCTTGGATGGTGATGGGTCATTATGTGACGGTAACTAAGTGGCGACCTGATTTTAATCCTTATAGCGGAGCTTCATCGACGCTTGTTTGGGTACGATTTCCTTCCATCCCATTGCTTTTCTTTGAGAAGGCTTTCTTGTTAAAAATGGGGAATATGGTTGGTAAAGCAGTCAGGGAGGATAGTACATCCCTGGAAGTCGCGAGGGGCCGTTATGCGCGGGTGTGTGTAGAGATCGATTTGGAAAAGCTATTAGTCCCACATATCGCAGTGGCAAATAGATTTATAAAGGTGGAATATGAAGATCTTCATCTCATATGCTTCCAGTGTGGTAAATTTGGCCATAGTGAGAGTGCTTGTCCGAAGAGAGTGGTGGCGGAGGCACCACCAAATTCCACTGGTGCACACGCATTGAATGATCAGAGTCGCGGACTTGCTCCGGTAGGGAACCCAGTGGATATAGGGTTAGAGATATCTCAGGTTGGGTCCTTTGGCCCGTGGATGATTCCGAAACCTGTGGCACGGCGGCAGCGGCAGCGGCAGGAGAGTTTTCGTGCAAGCGTTGGGTCGGAGAATGGTACGCCAGGTGGAGTGGGTACCGAAAATTATGGGAAAGATCTGGGCAGCAGAGTTCTAGCCCGTGATTATAGGGGAGCAAATCCTAAAACGAGATTAGCGGGTATTGATAAGGGAAATGAGAAGGTTTCGGGAATGGATAAAGGAAGGGAGAAAGTTGTGGTAACTAATAAAGGGAATGAGCATCTGCATGGATCACGATTTGATATTCTAGGGGATATGGAGGAGGAGTCCTATGGGGACCAGATGGAAGATGACCTGGTCAGTGTGCGTAATAAGGTCCAAGCGGTGGTGGGCTTAAAACAAGCGGGCCCGGCCCACCAGAGAGGACTAGGCACCAAGATTAAGTTAAAGAAAGGAGCCCAGTTTGCTGTTAAATTGGTGTCGGGTAAATCGGGACAAGGCTCAAACAAACTGGGCCGAGATCAACAGCCGACCCAAGTATTTAAAGAGGGAGTAGGCAGCGGGCCAAGTCAGGTAGTACATAGGGCTGTCAAGCCCATTCTAGATAAAGCAACCCCTTTACCGAGCGGAAAGTATAACCCAAACACGACCTTGCCCTTACATCAGAAAGCGGGGTCAATTGGGTTTACTGGGTCGGGGCAACATCTCACGAAGGAGGTACCTCCAGACAAAAATGGTGCTAGTGCAGTGGGAGGAAAGCAGTAAGAAAATGTTTCAAAGTTACTCCATGGGAATTTCAATGATCAAGAGGGGAGTCACTCTCCAATGGAGGCTGAGGCCTCAAATTAAGGTTTTAATGTTTATTTTAACTTGGAATTGCAGGGGTGCTGGTTCAGAGGAATTTGCACGTTCTCTGGTGGAATTGAAACGGCTTCATAATCCTCAATTGTTATTCTTGTTGAAATACGGGTACAAAGTGATAGAGCTAAAGTATTGATGGCTCGTTGTCGTCTGGATCGATATGTTGCAGCTGAAGCTAGGGGTTTCGCGGGTGGTATTTGGGTGATGTGGGACTGTGGGCTGGTGGAGTTGGAAGTGTTGGCTGTTACAGATCAGGTAATTACTTTGGCAGTTATGAATAGTGATCGAGTATCGTGGATTCTGTCGGCGGTCTATGCAGCCCCCCAAGGGGTGCCCCGAGCTGAACTTTGGAATTACTTGACCCGGCTTGGAGCAGTCCTTCAAGCACCTTGGCTCCTTACTGGTGATTTTAATCAAGTTCTTACCAGAGAGGAGAAACGAGGAGGGAGGGGTAAATTGGAGACTGGCCGGTCAGTTTCAAGACATGGTAGATACGTGCTCCTTAGTGGATTTGGGGTATGTTGGGAGCAGATTTACATGGGTGTGTGAGCGGAGGAATGGGGATCATATTTATGAGCGGTTGGATCGTTGCTGGGCAAGTGAGGGGTGGCGGTTACGGTTTCCATCAGCGGTGGTTCATCGCCTTCCTTGTACCCACTCGGACCATAGCCCTATTCTAATAGACAGCATTGGCGGGGAGAGGGAAGAGGGTTTCCAGCGGCCGTTTCGTATGGAAGCTGCTTGGTTCCGGCACCCGGGATTCCATGATTTCATCCGAGATAATTGGGGTTTACCAGAGGAGAATGTAATGCATATTATGCAGACTCTGACGGTGAGCGTAAAACAGTGAAACAGGGATATCTTTGGAAATATCTTTCATCGCAAAAAACGTTGCCTTGCTCGGTTAACAGGGATTCAACGGGCCTCGGGGAAAAATGCTCGGATTTCTTGATGGAGTTAGAAGGGGAGTTGGTCTTGGAGTATAAGGAGATTTTACGCCAAGAGGAAATTTTCTGGTATCAAAAGTCCCGGGTTCAGTGGTTGTTGGATGGGGAACGGAATACACGGTATTTTCATATGAAGGCGATTAGCAGAAGAGCTAGGGCAAAAATAAAGGGGTTGTTTAGAGAGGATGGACGCTGGTGTGAAGATCAAACCGAACTGAATAAGATGGTTCGGACTTTTTATGCATCTCTCTACTTAGCCGAGCCCAGTACTCCTTGTCCGTTAACTAATATGCACTTTCCTCGACTTAATCATATGGAGCGTGCATCCTTGAATAAACAAGCTCTCTCTCAAGAAGTTAAGCAAGCTGTATTTGATATGGGACCTTACAAAGCCCCGGGGCCGGTTGGTTTTATTTCACTCTTTTATCAGAAGTACTGACATCTTGTGGGGGAATCAGTAACGAAGTTTGTCCAGGAGGTGTTCCGGACAGGTAATTTCCCTGCTGATCTTAACTCTACACTTATTACGGTGATACCTAAAGTAGACGAACCGCTGTCTGTAGCTCAGTTCCGGCCCATATCACTATGCAATGTTCTCATGAAAATTATTACAAAGGTTGTGGCAAACCGTCTCAAACCTTTAATGAGTAAGTTAGCTGGGGAAAATCAAAGTAGTTTCATCCCCGGGCGCCAAGCAGCGGATAACATAATGGTAGTGCAGGAACTTATGCATTCTATGAGGCGCATGAAAGGACAAACGGGGGTTGTGGCGATCAAGATTGACTTGGAGAAGGCATATGACAGAGTAGACTGGGCTTTCTTGAAGTTGGTTGTGCAGCAAGTTGGTTTTGATGAGAAAATGACCGACTTGGTCATGAAATGTGGCTCGTTCGCATCAATGTCCGTATTATGGAATGGGGAGAAGACGGCACATTTTTCACCCACTAGGGGAGTACGGCAAGGGGATCCTCTATCTCCATATTTGTTTGTACTCTGTATGGAGGTTTTGGGGGCAGGAAATCACGCGCTTAGTTGGGGAACATAGGTGGAGGGCGGTGACAGTTTCCCGAGGTGGTCTTAAACTATCACATTTGTTCTTTGCGGATGATCTGTTACTGTTTGGACAAGCTATGATGGAGCAGGCTCGGGTGATGGATGAGTGTCTTCGGGATTTCTGTGGTTGGTCTGGTCAAAAATTGAATTTGAGCAAGTCTAAGATGTTTTGGTCTCCAAAAGTTTTGTCCGTCTTATCAAATCACCTATCATATGAGTTTGGTATTCCCCTAACGCAAAATCTAGGCATATATTTGGGTGTGCCTTTGGTGCATCAAAGGGTTAATCAACAAAGGTTTGGATTTATAGTTGCGAAGATTAGGAAAAAGCTAGGAGGATGGAAGAGGAAACATTTTTCGATGGCTTCGTGGATAATCCTTATTAAATCTATTCTTTCTGCTCTCCCAAGGTATGTAATGCAAACGGTGAAACTTCCAGTAAGTATCTTGGAACAATTGGATCAGGTGATGTGAAAATTCTTATGGGGTGAAGATGGTTCGACATCAAAAGTGCATTGTATTGCTTGGGAGACGATCTGTGGTCCTAAGGATGCGGGTGGACTGGGCATCTGGTGTAGTTGGGATGAGAACTGGTTGGATATGGCAAAACTGGCATGGCGACTACTGGCGGAGCCGAAGTCTTTGTGGACTAGGGTGCTAACGGCTAAGTATGGAAGATTTCCGCGACATGGGGAGGGTCCCAAGCCCAAGGCAATGTCAAATGTTTGGCGAGGTATCTTATGGGGACATTAGCTGATACAGCAGGGCTTAGAGTGTAGGATTGGTAATGGAAAAAAAACCTCCTTCTGGTACGTTCACTGGCTCCCAGTGGGGCCCTTATGTAACCTTGCTACACTGGATGTGCCTGCTGGTATGATGCAATATCGGGTATGTGAGGTGTGGCGGCCCCTTTTGGAAAATGTATTACCAGATGACGTTCAACAGATACTACAGTTAGCATATGTAGATGAGGGTCACGGTGGGCAGGATGTCCCAGTTTGGCTATACACGCCAACAGGAACTTTCTCGGCAGCGTCGGCTCTTCAGGTCCTCCGCGGCAGCTCTTCGGTTGAGGTTTTGACCAAATGGAGAAGAGTTTGGAATGGTAAAGTTCTCCTCCACCATTCGCTGGTGGTCTGGTTCGTGCGCTGGGGTAGACTCAAGACTGGAAGAATGCTTTTTGATAGACACATCATTACGGATCCTTATTGCAGCCTGTGTTCAAGGGAGATTGAAGATGTGTTGCATGTTGTAAGAGATTGTGCTTGGGCTAGAGAAACTTGGAGTGCTTTACTGGGCAGGCAGTTTCATGCGGAATTTTTCAGCGAGCATGTGGTGGATAAATGGATAGATCATTGGCTCAAATATGGTAGAGTCCGACTAGTATTTGGACAAATTGGATGGGTGGATATCTTTAGGATAACATTACATCGTCTCTGGTGGTGGAGGAATAAATGCTTGTTTGAAGTAGCTTATGTTTTACCGCCTCTTCATGAAAGATTTAGAGTTTTGATAGATAGTGAGCATGAATTACGCTGCGCTAAGGTGGTAGTACCTGGGGTGCTCACATTGAGCTTGTAATTTATATGTTTCATTTGTTATTAATATACGATCCTTTTACACCAAAAAAATAATATATTCCAAGTATATGTTTATAGGAGTGCGAGTGAAAATGAAAAAAGAATTTCTCTAAACGAAAGAAAATTATTAAATGAGACTAAAACTCAATTTCAAGTCAGACTCATACAGTTTTTTCTATCCCACTAATAATAACATGTAAGTGCCAATTTTATTTTATTAAACAATTTATAATCTAAAAAATGATGGAATTTGAAGGAAAATGGACACATTTGACGGAATATTATTACTGAAAATAGGGAATAATACCACAAATATAAGACATAAGATATTTTTTCTCAACAGGAAATATAGCTCACTTTTCCTGGACTTATTTTACAAAACTTTTATCAATAATAATGAGATTTAAGGATAAAACGGGCAATTAGCAAAAGAAGTAAGAAATTGAACCGCATAAATGGATAATTATGAATTGATAAAAACACACATTTAAAATAAATAGCTCTCCAACACAAAGTAAAAATATTTAAACTAAATGTAGCTTTTAATCTTAGCAAACAAGTTAAAACCTCAAAGGAATACAACTTACATTGAAATTTAGATGTCTCGTAAAAATAAAATTATGAACTTATGATGTGTTTTTTCCTCCTCTAGGGTCCTAGTTGTATGTGGTCAATGAGGTCCACAAGGAGTATACCGACTTCCCCAAATGTGCAGTCCAATCGTGTATAAGTTTTTTTTTAACAATAAAAACATAATTATCATTAACCAATATCATGTAGTACATTTGGTAGGAGAAATCCCGGTGGATCTCCAAACTATTGACTGGAAGTTCTAAGTTTCATTGCATATTTTGCCAACTTATCAGCAGTATGATTACAAAATCTGTGCGCGAAAACTAAATTGGCTACTCTATCCCCCAGCAGATTCTGAATTTGACTAACAATATATCCTAATGGGAAAGATCATCCTCGAATTGATGGATTTGGTTGACAAGTGATTGACAATCTCTTTCAATGACGATGGCATAATGTCCTTGAGCTAAAGCGAACCGAATACCTTCCAATAGAGCCATTGCTTCTGTGTATTCAGGAATGGAGGATTGAGAAATAAGCTCTGCCGCTCCTACTATAAATTTACCTTTATGATTACGTATGATAATACCTAGACCTCCCTCATGATTTGACCAAGCTCCATCAACGTTGAGCTTGAGGAACCTTTCATCAGGGGGTTCCCATTTAAAATATGATGGTTGTTTTGCAGCTGCTTGCGTATTCTCTTTTTCAGATGATGCAAACATTGGTGCCTACCCCTTTAGCATGTATTTTATTCTGTCAGAGTTGGGTAAAGGCTGGCGAACACCTGATGGCCTTGAGAATGATATGTGGATATGGCTATATTCAGCAGCATTGCCCATAGCGAGATTCGCTACTTCATCTGGAGGTCTCCGGAGTCCGAGTGCCTTCAAAGACAGTCTTATTCCGGTTACACCATATATGCCATGTAATGTAAGTGAAAAGAGAAGAGTATTCATTGTTATCTGTCAGGATAGGTATCAGGCTATATGGGAAGATATCATATTTAATTATGGCTTGGATATCAAAATTAGTGCGGTTCCATACTTCTAAAGCTGCTGGGCATGTAAAAAGGGCATGTGCCTCAATTTCAACCTCATATTGACAGATAGGGCATTGCGAGTTTATGGTATGGATCCGCTTTGACAAGTTTTTACAAGTTGGTAAGATTCCTTGGAAGATCTTCCAAATAAAAACTTGTAGTTTTGGGGAATAGATAAGTTCCAAATACCCTTCAAGTAGTGTAGAAGGGCTATTCTGTTTCCCAGTACTGATATAGACTTGTAGGTGATATCCGGACTTGACAGAGTATAGTCCATTTTTTGCGTATCCCCATACAAGACGGTCAGGCGGCCAAGTGTCACAAAGAGGTACCTTAAGAATTTCATCCTTCTCATAAGATGAGAAGAACTCATTAAGCATATCCATATCCCATGTTCCTCTTTGATGATCAATGAGGCTAGAGACTGGCATCATTTCTTTGAACAGATCCATATCTGTTGGGGTGGTGAGTTTAAAGGTACTTGGGGTGGTTAACCATTTGTTCCCCCAAACATTTACCCTTGAACCATTACCAATCCTCCATGTTAAACCAGCTTTAAGAAGGTCCCTTCCTTTTAGAATTCCTTGCCATACTATCGAGGTTCTTCCTCTAAGTGGGACTGTTAGAAATCTATCAAGGGGGAAATACTTTGCTTGTAATACTTTGGAGCATAAGGAAAATGGTTGATGCACAATACGCCAGCCTTGTTTTGCCACCAAAGCTTTGTTGAAAGCTTCTAGATCCCGAAAACCGAGTCCTCCTTGATTTTTTGGCTTACAAAGTGCAGTCCAGGCTTTCTAACATATTTTCCTGTGTTTTTCATCTCCTCCCCAGAGGAAATTTCTCATCATACTTGTGATGGAATCAATTATAGATTTATTTAAAATGAAACAAGACATTACATACGTTGGAATTGCCTGAATCACAGATTTAATAAGTACTACTCAGGCCGCAAAAGATAATGTTTTTTCTTTCCAATTGCTCAACTTTTTCCAGACTTTGTCCACAACAAACTGAAAAGTTTCTTTTTTTGAACGTCCTGTAATATAAGGCAGACCAAGGTACTTGCCTTTTCCATCTCCCTCAGGAATCTGGAGAATTGAAAAGGCAAGCTCCTTAATGTTGTCGGGAGTGCCTTTACTATATAACAGGTTGGACTTGTCATAATTAATTAATTGACCAGAGCATACTTCATAAGTTTCCAATATCTCTTTTAGTTGCTTTAGATAAGGTTCTTCTGTCTTTGCAAAAAAGAGAGAATCATCTGCAAACAACAAGTGTGTGACAGAGGTATTCATGCCAAATTGGAACCCTGTTAGGAGCCTTCGTTTCTCTGCGGAGCGTACAAGCGCAGATAGTCCTGCTGTACAGATAAGAAATAGGAAAGGGGACAAAGGGTCTCCTTGCCTTATGCCCCTAGTTGGTGTGAAATATCTTGTTGGTATTCCATTTAGCAAAATGGAGTAGCGCACTGTTCTGATACAATTCATTATTAGTGAGAGGATTTTTGGAGGGAAATTCATGCACGTCATTACCATTTCGAGATAATTCCACTCCACTCTATCGAAAGTTTTACTCATATCCAACTTGAGTGCTAGTTGGTGGGAATTATGAGGTTGGATGGTTTGGAGGCTATGGTGGCCATACCTATTATAAACAAAATTAAAACACTAATTAATTAGAATTAGAAAAACACTATCATATGCATATAAGTTTTTCTTTTCTCTTTCTTTCATTAAAATTTTTTCAGTTCTTTTTGTCCTTAAAATATTTTTAAATTACTTTTTTTGTTAAATTAGAAAAAATTTGATATTTTTCTGCCATTTTTTACCTTAACGATATTTATGTTAATTTAAAATTTTAAAACTAGCGATATTTGCAGAACACGTGATAAAATCTGCAGAAAATCACCAATTATGTATTAATTTAATAAAAATAGTAGTTAACAAATAGTTTAGGAATATAAAAAGTTAAATTAAAAATTTACAGGTAACATAAATAATTTTATATATCACTTTTCTCTAATTCGAAATTAAACAGAAAATACAGTCTCTCGAATAAAAGTTAAATTCTGACCTGCATGCACTGAACTCGTCCGCCGTCCGTGGCCGGGGAAAATACAGTCCGTAGCTTGAGCAGGGCTGGACGTGGTGGTCCCGTGGAGATCATTGAGGAAGCCATTGCCTTCTTCTGCTTTTCTTGGAAACCTTATAATAACCATGATATAGTTTGAAATGGTTACAAACGTATATATAATAAGAGAAATTGAAGGTAATCAGGCCGTGTTGAACAATATTGAGGCCCGATACGAGTTATAAAAGTTAGGCCTCTAATTTATTTTAAAATATTATAAATTATAAAAAAAAATATCAATAATTTTTGAATTTCAAAAAACATAAATCAGATTTTCAAAAGTATAAACTAATATTATTGTTTTCGTGTAATTTTTGAAAAAAATAAAAAGAATACATACTTTTAACTTGATGATCCAAAATTTTAGAGAAAATACAAAAACAATCGTAAATTTTTTTTAACAAAATATACACACACATATAACAAAAAAAAAGGATTCCCTAATTTTTGAAAGTTCAGTTCCGTAAGCCACTTTAAACTCCATTATGGTCAGGCCTGATAGTAATGAATTGTATATCTAATGGACCAGGGGCGACTGGGCAGTCGTCCTAGAAATTTTTAAGTTTTTTACTATATATTGTAAATATTATATATATATATATATTAAAATATTTGTTCAAAATCACTCCAATATTATTTTAGCAGTTTTTATATGTAATTCGGTATATTATTGTAGTTTTTCGTCATCAATTTAAAAATTCTGGCTTCGACCTTGTAACGGACAAAGTTAAATTAAAGCATATCTTAAAAAAATTATAACCATTCGATTATGTGGCTAATTTTTTTTTTACGAAGTTAATGTCCACATTAAAGGGAGGAGGAGAAAAAAATTAAATGTTTTGGATGTAACCTTACCATTAACCACCACAATGTGAGTGCAACGTGTCTCTGATCTCAATCATTTTGTCCAATGGGTTATGGGAGGCCGTGATTGAAATAACTTTTGTTGTTGTTGTTTTTTTTTTAGGTTTTTGTTAGCTAGATTTTGTTGTGGGCAAGAATTGGTACAGTGGATGGATCCAAGAGACCATTCCTATGCTCAGAAAATGTGTATGTAATGGAATTCAGTTTTATCCCTTAGCAACTATTCTAGACCTCATACTCTTATTGTCACGGAGCGCGATACATAAATCTGACAGTACCCACAATCACTATAAGTTCATTAATGGGGAAAGATCACCACTGATGCACATGTACGACAAACCACTTATTCTCAAGAACATGTAAGGATTGTGTCTTTCAAAATTCCTTGAGAGGTAAAAGAGTATTCCGAAGGAAGTAGCCAACAAGGAATACAATTACCTATTATCTTACTCTTCCTTGATGCTAAATGACGATCTTTGTTGGCCTCAAACTCATCCTAAAAGCATCCTCCAAATTCTCTATCGTACTGGAGAGTGAAGCCACGTGGGCGTAAATAAAGCCTTTTTGCGCGGAAGGAATCTTACTTTGTCTAGATTTATATTTTGGTATCAATGCTCCGAACATTGTCAATATGGTACCGCTGGTTGGACAGGATAGTGAAAATTGGGCCCAGCCCACAAAAATTGGATCTGCAGGGCTTCTCATGTAACCCCTGAACAATAGCACCGAAGATAGCCCAAGAAAATGCCCAGTTGAACCAACTTGGTCCGAATAGTCCGATAAGAATCCTTTACAACTGGACTGGATATTTATATAAGGATCCGCACATCCCGGCCCATGATATAATTTGGTCTATTCAATACTTGCACGCTGGTCAATATTAGGATTTTGACTCGAAAAGGAAAGGATTTAAAAACTCGTAAACATGAAGATTGTAGTACGAATCGAAAAATATTATAAAATTATTTAAATTATATTTAATGATAAATTTATATTAGTAATAATTCATATACTGACAAAATCGATAAAAAAATTCAGCTTCCCGATTGCCAAAATCTATTAGGACTCATTTTCAGACCAAATCAATGTCTACTTCTTATTGGCTACATGGATATTTATGTACACTCTATAAGTTACTATTAACTATAATAAAGTTTCTCCATATAATTTAAAATAAGCCAAAAAAAAACATATTTGAAAACACACACAATTAAGCTTTTTATAACATTTTATGCTGAAATTATATTTTTGATTAAAAAATTATATTTTAAGATATGTTAAATACAAAATAATTATGCAAATTTTGTTTTGGGTTAAAAAGAATTGCAAAGATCAGAATAGGCCGATTGAATAAAAACCATTTACTCATTGAGGCCCATTCTTATAGAAAGTAATGGGCCCATAGCCCATTGTAGCCTCAAGACATCCGTACGAAAGAACGACCAACAAAGGCCAACGGAAGCGGACAAAAGCCTTATAGAGAGCTTATTATTTCCACCGTCGCCGGCGACATAACCGCCTTATCGCCGACCTTCCGACGGTTGGTATCTTTCTCAATTTCATTACCAGTGCTTCTGTTTTTTAATATTTTTTCTTTTACCTAGTTATGCTTCAGTTACATTGTTATTTATTTTTTTAATTCTGTTCGATTGGAATTTAGTTCAAATGTTCGTTTGAATTTGCGTAGTTAGTTCAATTGAGCTTTGATGTTGTTCTAGTTTCAATTTGATTTAGATTTTTTTCTTGATTTTTTTTCTGTGTATTAATTGTTGGTGTATAAACTTTGATTAGATTGTGGCCATAAATTGATGTGCGTAGTGTTTTTTTACAGGGAATGAGTGAATTCCTCCCTCCGTTCCTTAATATAAGTCGTTTTGTACACATGCAACGAAAATTAATGAAGAAAAAATAGGTGTTTTTTTAATCAAAATATCAATATTACTCTCTTAAATATAATTTCTCTTAAATAGAATTAGTGGTATACAAGTTCTATTTAAGAGAGTAATATTGATATCTTAACTAACTAACAAAGCACCTTACTGTTTGCATCCTTAAATTTAGCTACACGTGCTAAACGACTTGTATTAAAGAATGAGGTAATATTAATTTATATTTTTGATTCCTAGCTTTAAGGCAATTGGTGACATTAAATTTGACACTTAGCATGACAAAGCTTAAAAGATGTTATGTTAGAATTTCTGTTATCCGGGAAACTTATAGACCACTTTCGTAACAAGTTACTTCAAGGCTTCACCTAATGTTCTTAACCTCAACTTATAGGAGTGAATAAATCTGCCAGTATCAAACTGATTAATAGAGAAGGGTGTAGAATAAGCTTTTAGATAAGAGTTTGAGCTTTTAGTTTGAAAAAGAAATCTGTATAAACTCCTGCATGGAAAATATTATGTGTCTGGATAAGCTGAAGTTGACTTGACGATAAACACATTGGGAGATTCTTTTCCATTTTTAGCCTATCCACTTTAATTGATTCTTTTCCATTTTTAATAGGTTGATCTTTTCCATAATAGTAGTTCTTGACTTAAAATAATTTCTCCGTTTGTGAGTGGAGACGGAATTTGAATCTTACAAGGATTGGAGTAAGATTTTCACATGATGAATCTAAGATCAAATTAATTACTCCCACTAATGAGTGCTTGATGCTGTCTGATGCCAATCGGCTTTAATGGTCTTCTACATCGACATTTTTGTATAGCTATTTCTGTGGCTACGTTTATGATGATAAATGTTTCTTTATTTGCAGGTATAACGGTGTAAATACTTATTCTCCCATAAGTATTTCCCCTGGAAAGAGGAAAATTAGTATTTTCTGATAGATTTAATTGAACTATGGAACACAATAGGAGAAAATTTTCAAAGAAGCGCCCAAATCCACATTTTAAGGCAAAGGTAGGCGTTAAAAAAGGAAAATGGCAGGATTCTGGCCCTGAACAGTCTCTTGATGATTCACATATGTCAAAAACCATGTATAAGATTCTTTGCCAATCTAAAAAGATTGGCAGTGTTATTGGAAAAGGTGGTGGAATTGTCAAAGCGTTGAGAGAGGAAACCCAAGCCAAAATCACTGTTGCGGACTCTTCTGGTTCCGATGAGAGAGTCGTAATGATTTTAAGTCCTTCTACAAAACTAGCAAGAAAACAAACTGTAGATAATGTTGATGATAATCAAGATAACAAGAAAGATGATGTTGTCATGGAGCCCCATTGTGCAGCCCAAGATGCCCTCTTGAAAGTACATGACAGAATTGTTGAGGAAGACCTTGTTGGGGCAGAAAATAATGATGAAATTGTAGTCACTGCACGTCTTCTTGTTCCAAACAACATGGTTGGATGTCTTTTAGGAAAAAAAGGGGATGTAATCCAAAGATTACGTAGTGAGACTCGTGCCAACATCCGTGTTCTTTCGGCAGACCATCTTCCTTCGTGTGCATTGAGTTCAGATGACTTGGTTCAGGTCAGTCCTTTTGCGCTTGGAGCTGCCCTTTTCTGCTTTTACTGCAGTTTTTTTGCTGGTAGTATTGGTTGGTACTTGGTAGCTTGTTATGTAGAAAATAATTTACAGAAAGTTAATTGTATGATCAGTAAAGCTGTGCAGGATAAAATGCAACTTGCCTTTTCTTCTTTGCTATTGTCACATTTTGCAGATGCATGAATGTACTACAGTTAATTTCTTCACTATTTTGATGACTTCCCATTTTCTTCAGAGCCATTCTCAAGAATACAAGGCTTCTAGTTGCGTTATCTTTTAAGGAACTGTCACTACCAGATTGTAGTACTTTTCAGCATTTTGTTCTCTTTTGTTTGATAATTTCCCATGAGGGCATGCCAGAGGAATTTCTGGTGGCTTTTACTGTGCGCTTAATGACGTCATGCTGTGGATTCTTGGATCTTTAATTGGAGAAGCATTTCAGTTATGTATTAAGGAAACTATCTTCATTGTTCTGTTGTTTATTTTATTTTTCGTGGTTCGGTTAATAGCTCAAAATCAGTGTCTTTACACTAAGAGGAAGAAACTTGGATGTAAACTCCCTTTAGGAATTCTGTTAATCTTTACACTATATGTTCC
>JAOWBF010222468.1:0-14300 GCA_028566175.1 Vinca major
GTTTTCTCACATGTTATATATCATCGCGAAGCTTGCGCAACCCACTTCGTGATAATCTCAATAACATTCAAAACCGAAAGATGTAACATATAATAATATTGGCTTAAAAATATCCTCACGACACTTTAATTACACTTTAATTCTTTGAGTAAACCAATTTCTCTAACAGCAGCAAACTTCTTTCGAGATATGAGCACGCCGCACATCTCTTGTTTAGTACTCCCTCCATTCTCTATTAATTGTCGTTTAAGAGATATATATGTATCCAAATTAATTGTCGTTTAAGGTTGTTTTATTAGTTGTCATTTAAGGTTATTCCAATTATACCCTCAACATTTTTTTTATTTGCCACCTCTACCATCCCACTTTATGCCTTCTACAGTTCTTGTTTACATCATCATTTTAACCATCTATTTTCTTCTTCTTTTTTCCTTCTTCGCTCGTAATATTTTTTTAAATAAAATTTTAGATTCAATTGATATCTGTGTTTGTTTATCGGTACACGATTGATTCGGTCCGCTACTAGTAGTATTGTCAAACGGATCGGTTCGATCCGGTCTAATTCAAGTCTACGCAAACTTATTTTTAACGGACCATATCGGACTTATTCGGCACGAACTTATTTGGAAAGAGTACTTAACAAGATTCAGGGACGAAGCCAGGAATTTGGTGTTGGGGGTGATAAAAACGGCAAAAAAATTATTGGGGGGCGAAACTGGTAAAATTTTCCAAATACACATCAAATTTCGATGAATATTAGTATTTTTAAAAATCTCGGCCCCGCCCCCCTGTCTTCGTCTATGACAAGATTGACAAAATAAATTTGAACAAGTTGATAATTTCAAAACATTACAAAAGATTAAGTAACAAATCACTCAAAACATACAAATTCTTTTTAACATATGTACTATATTATAGCATCCCCTGTAGCATACATATTATGTTTCTTTTTGAAATATAGTACATATGAAGGAAATTTTTGAATGATTTTTTCCTTTCTTTTCTTTATAACGTAGAAGTGAGAGAGGGAGGGTGGGGGTAATATTGAAAGTTTAGGTGAAAATGACAATTTTCTTAATTTCTAAAATTGTGTAAAGAGTTTTATATTTAGGAATAGAGGGAGTATAGTTTACTTCCTCGTGTGGATTGCGGGTTATGATATAAAAATAAAACGTCTACTTAGTATGTACATCTTATATAGCCGCTGTGGATTCATTTTCAATAATTATTAGAGGAAAGAAATAAAGAAAAAGAAGATGATATCTACTATGGCATTATGTTCATTAAATTACAAAAATGCCCTTATCTTCCTCCTATTTCCATGACCAGCCTTATGCAGTTAAATGACTTACTGATCATACACTAATAATATTAATACATATGGTGTGATGTCATTTGGTTCAAGTCTCTAAATTTACTCTAAAGAATAATATTAATAGATATGACATACTATTATTATTATTGATGTATTAAAAAGTGTACGAATACGAAGTATTCAATTTCTATTCCTAACAACTTAAGCGTAACTCTTATGTAGTGCCACATTTATTATTATTATTCAAAAAATTGTACTATTATTATTATTATAAGTATTATTAATATTACTTAAAGTCGTCTTCAATCCATATATTTCAGTGGCATTCTGAGAGTAACCACTTTGTGCATTTATTGTCAAATTAAAAGTCTGTCATCTATTATTGGAGATTTAATGAGTTATGTTATTGTCGTAGAGTATATTTTTATTCTTAGTTTTTAGTTCATAGTTTTTATTTTAATTGAGTATTATAATTTTATCTTTTGTCTAATTTTTATTAAGTTGAGCTCCACCAGAAAAATGAAATTCCGGTACAAACCGAACCGAACCAAATCATACCAAAATAATTTCGGTATTCGATTTCCATAAAATTTTGGTTTTGTTCGGATTTCATAAAACGTTGTAAACCCAATCCGAATTCCGAATTTTTGTTCTGGATACCAAACCGAATATCGAATACACACCCCTAGAGATGACTATGAGACCAATCTCACAAGGGCGGTTATAGAATTGAATTTTCCACACACACTCACATTTAAAAGGGTAGAAAAAAACGTATACATATTCTTAACAATCCAAGTAAATCTCTATCATTATTGCTTGTAATTCACTTAACAGTAAATATAGTTTGGATAAAAGTAAGAAGAAGCAAAATAGTTGCAGCAACAACTGAAATGATGGACCAAGGATTACTGAAATAGTTCTTCTCTAGGAATGCTATCCATCTATGTCTTCGTTTCCTGCAATGCTCATTCACTTCCTCGAAAAAATTCCTGTAAGTGTAGGCATCAGTAATGATTCGAGTGTTTTTACAAAGTTTGTTGATCATGTGGACAGCCTCTTCATCGCTGCCTAACCAATTTTTTATGATTCCATTCTCGCGGAGCATTCTAACGTCGTTTGATGTATCGATAAGGGAATCTATTAAGAATGCATAGTCCGTTATCAATTTGCCTGCATAACCTAAACCACACATGTATTCTTCGTAAGCAATTAGGTTTCTGAGAACGGATTCTGTGTCGTCGTCAATGACTAAAGGTGGTGTTTCAATTACTCCATCTTTATACTTAATATCGAACAATGATCTAGCTCCTGGGTCCGATTGTCTAAACTTTATTCCATGTACTGCCAGCTCCGCGGCACTTTTTGATATTTCAAAAGGTAAAGGTTTCTCTTTTTCTACCTCGATTGTTGAATGGTCATATGAGGAACACCAGCTTTGGTACATGAGTCCGAGAAGATGGACATTTCTTGGCTTAATGTTAGAATAATCAGAAGATTTAAAAGGATAATATAACTCTGATGCACCCAAACGATTGAGTATTGAAATGGCTAAAGGAATAAGGCCAAATTCTTCTTCTTCTTCTCGCCATGCAGGAACCTTTGTCATGTCAAACAATTTAAGGAGAATGGTAAATGGAAGCTGATTTTCGAACAAGAGTAAGTCTCTATGCAAGGTTATCCTAGACCATGATGAGAAATTAGGATCACCTTTCCGAGTTTGTTCTTCTATATTAAGATTTTTTCGGAGAAATTCAATGATAAAGAAACCATCAAGAAGCATCATTTCCACGAAATCATCGCTACTGATCAAGGCAATTTCATCGTCATAATAGTTTCGAGCGTCTTCTTCATCTTCCTTTAGGGCAACTATGTATTTTTTAACATTTTTTTCGCCTCGTCTCTCTAGAACTTCCTGCAAATATTTGAGTTTACATTTTTCCATCTTTTGTAAGTTGTGTTTGCCATGGTGATAGGGTCCAATCGAGATCATTTGTGGTTCATAGGCCTCTTCATTTTCCCCTCGTAGGGTTTGATGGATCCTGAATATGACTTGCTTGTTGGACTTTTTTGTCAGTTCAACGAGCTTTCGATCAATTCGGTTTGAAATTTCCTCAAATCCTGACATCTTTTTGGGTTTCATTATGAACAAATCTGCAAGAGAAACAAATAAGTAGTTTGATTATATATTTCTCTTCCCTTTAAGGGGTTAAGGGAAAGGGATGAGAAAGCTGCGATCAAGAATTAAATCAGAGAAAATGAATATGGAAAAGGTAAAACATTTCTTATTAAGTCGTATATTGCTTCATCAGTTGAGTTGACTGACTTTGCATTGTCTTTCCGCGTGGAAGGGGATACAGTTGACTTGAGTTGACTGACTTTTCCTCATGAGATCCCTTTCACCTTTGCCATCAAAGTTATAGCAATGACAAAACACCAGAAATAGAAGATTCATTTTATTTTATATGTTTTGCTAGGAAAGTTATGAAAATAGATTTACAGCCTGTTTCTATTTTCTAAGCCATGTGTCACTTTTTAAGATTTTATCTTTTTAAATAATTATAAAACTTTTAATTGGTGAAAAAAAATGAACTATTTTATTTAATTTAATATTAGGGGAGGGGTGTTTGAGCTCACAACATGCATGTCAAATACCATATCACATTATCAGCTACTCTGACAAGTGTTGACAACTATTTTATTCAAATTTAAGTAAACTTTTCCATGATCTCTAATAAATCTAAAGTAACAGTATTTTTTATCTGGTAAAAGTTTCATTACATATATATGAACTATTTCCAAGCAATTTCTACTTGACTTGGTCTCTATATATTGTTTTAGCATTATTTATTTCTACCACGAAAATCTATTTGAATTTGCTCCATATCATTCAGGTCAATTACGCATTCATGTCAAATTATTTCACAGAAATCCAAATTGTATGCTTCAAGTTAATATGAATATTTCACGATCTTCATTAAAACACTAAAAACAGTGTTCTCAGTCATCTGTTCTTTATTGACAAAACTAAGAATACTTATTTCTTCTTTTAGAACACAGGTTCGAAAAATGAACAGTTATTTTTCTACAAAGAATATTAACAGGAAGATTTTATTAGCACTGTCAAACGGACCAGTCCATTTTGGTTCGAGTCCAAATCTGCACAGACCGGACCAGACTTTGTCCTTTTTTTGCGAACTATCAAATGCTAGGTCCATACCCTATTCGCTTAAAGACCGTGGGTTATGAATTGGTCCGCGGGTTCATGAACGCTTTTTTAATTAAAAAATAAATAAAGAACTATTCATTCATCCATACTAAATATAGAAAATTTATAATCAAGTAATACTCTAATTTTTAAAACAGATAGTTAAATAAATATCAATTTACAAATATAAAAATCTAACTTTGTGATTGCAACAAAAAATCGTTTTAAGAAAAACAGCATATGTATTTATATAACCTATACCAGATAAAAACAAATAAAATCATAAGACTCATTAATTTTATAATAGGATTGGAAATATTTTTCTTAATATATATATATATATATATATTACGGTTCGGTCCAGGTCCGATCCAAAAATGTTCACATCCAAACAGATCTGAATCCAAAATACTCGCTTTTAAATGAATTTGAAATTTAAAATCCAAGTTCAGTCCTTATTAAACGGACTTGGGTTGGCATGTGAACTTCACGTTCATTTGCCAGTGCTAAATTCTGTATACGGTTGACAAAATTAATTTCACACGTACAAAAAATAAATATATTTTCCAAGAAACTGTGACTGCGAGAGTCCTACGCTCATCTTCCTGACCTGTTATAGTCCTTTTATTTATTATACATTTTCTCATTGAAATGAAATGGATCACCATTAAGAAACTTCACGTTTATTTGCCAGTGTTAAAATCTATATACGATTGTTACAATTTATTTTATATGTACAAAAAATAAATATATTTTCCAAGAAATGCTTGACTTGACTAGCTTTGCATTGTCTTTCCGCGTGGGAGGGGATGCAGTTGACTTGAGTTGGATAGCTAGTGAATATTTATATTCTAGTGAATATTAAAAAAACATTTGGGCTGAGACGTATTCAAAAGGAATTTAAGGGGAAAAGTGAATATTTCCTATGAAAAATTTGATATTTTAAAAGATTTTGGATAGCACCTGACCGACCACCCACTATTAAATTTGGGCCATATGTTCTATCTCTGTCTCACAGCTCCTAAAATAGTAATAAAAAACTGTCAAGTATTAAATTATTTTTTTTAAATAGAAGAATCTATAACTTAAGATTATGGTGGAATATTGGAAGGAAAGTGTGACATTTAAAACTTATCTACAAATCAGGTCGAGGATGTAACTGAAAATGAGACAAAATTTCTTGGCACCCGCTACCCCTGCCACTCTAGTTTCACTCGGGATCTGTCTTCGTGTATCTCCCTATTTCTATATCCAACTAATCAGAATTCACTATGTGATTTTTTTTTAATTATATATACACATGACGAATTATGATTGGTTTGATAAATAAATGGAGACATACACGGGGATAGATAATTTTTTTGCCGTTTCACTCCACCTGCATTTTCAGTTCACAATTTCACAAAAGCAAACCATGTGGAATAATTTACCATTTCTTATACACCTTTGTTTGATATGGAACCCAACTGTTTTCAATTACTACAAAGCCGATTGTTGAAAATAATACAACGATTGTTTATTTACTTAACAAATTGCTTATAGTTACTAATTTTTTCAACCCAAATTTGTTCTAGGCACCTCGACTTTATACACTTTTTCGAGACAATGTATAAAAAAGTGGATACACATGTCTTATAAATTGTTGATTTCTATAGAAAATGTTGAAACTAATTCTTTCTTACCGATGATGTTCACGAACGTGGAGGGAGATGTGAATAATTCTGCTATATTTTTGCTTTTCTTTCTAGTATTTATATAACTTGAACATTAAGCTCACGCTCGGCTCACGGTTAAAACATCTCAGCTCACGCTCCTATTTTTTCGAGATGTGGCCCGAACCCGTTGACACCTCTACCAAAGACCCAATTAAGAATTTTTTTTTTTAATTTTGTTTAATATTAACCCACAGATATGATGCTAATGTTAATGAATGGTGCATACTATTTTTTCACAAAACAATTCGCTAATAATCATTATTTATTTTATTTAAAAAAATATTCACGTTTCGATCGATAAAATTGAGTATCTTTTTAAAGCAAAACTAGATTAGAAATTATTCGGTACTGCTGTAACAAGTCTTCTGCAGATTGCCAATGAGGCATTTATCTAGTGGTTAAGACTTGGATCTCACGACGTAGAGGTCATGAGTTCGAATCTTATCCCCGCTTCTTAAATCCCTCTCTTTCTTGTAATAGATAGGCACTCTCCCCCCAATAAATAAAAAAAATTAAAAAAAGGTCTTCTGTAGATTCTTTGATTTTTTTTAGTTTTGTTAAAGATCCCACATTGATTAGTTTGTGTGCATATTTACAATATATAAGGTTTAGACAATCCTTTCGTTTTGAGGTATCTTTTGAGGGATTGAGTTAGAACAAGTCAATTTTTAACATAACATCAGAGTCATCTAATTCGATGTTGGACCCATATTATTGTTCACAGTTTAGATGTTCAACCCTAACTATGAGGAGTGTTAAAGATCCTATATCAACTAATCCATTTTTAACAAGTTTACGCTTCAAAAAAAAAATGGTCGACTATTTCCAACCTAGCACACTAATATAAAGGATAGCCAATAATTATGCTGATTGAATTTTACTAACCCCTCACCGACGAGCCGGTATGATATTAGCTAATTATTAAAGTCACTTAATACTATTCAAAAATAGGATCAATAAATAGGATTAATACTGTAATAAAACAAATAAGTATCAATTTTTGCTTGTGAACTGATATTGATTTCATGATAAAATGAACCAAATTTGACTATGACTTTGATGGTTGGATAGCAGGATTCTGCTTAGAATCCATAGTCCTCTTCTGAACTAACGTTCCTTCTGAACATAGGATCAATAAATAAGATAAATGAACAAATGATGAGACATGGAATTAGGGGTGTTAACGGGACCCGGCTAACATAACTCGAAAAAATGTGAGTATGAACTTAAATGGGTTGAGCGTGAGCTCAATATTCAAGTTCGAATTTTATGTGAGGCGCTCAGTCCGATTAAAGCTTGCATCAGAATAAGAATTATATATAGCATTATATTATGTATATATAATATTAAATTTGTAATTAAATTAACATACAAAAAACTGGCGGCAAAATTTATTGATTATTTCCTCTTTTTCTCAAACCCTATCTTTGATTATCTTTTTATTAGTTTATCTTAATACATAAATTATTGTATTATGTATATTTATATTTTGGGTAAATTTAAATACATGCGAAATATGATGGGTAAATTTGTCATTTGCAAGCCTTCTCATCCTCATCATCTTCATCCCCAACCACTCTTCTCCTTCTCCACCAACAAAAATTGCTCAATTCAAGTTCAATATTTTCAAGATTCAAAACTCATTTCAAATTTTATAGAATTTTTCAAAGAATCAAACAATTTCATCGACATCTTTTAAGTTTTGTAATTCATTTAATCTAAGTTTACAAAAGTGGGTTTAGTTTCAAAGTAAACAGAAAGCTTATCTGAATGTAAGCATATGTTCTTATTCGGTTGGGAGTGTTATTGGGGGTGCCGGGCGCGGGGGAATGGGGAAGGTACCTATCTGTACCTTGGTTCTTTACTTTGAATTGCTTTATTTAGGATTTGTTGCACCTGAATTTTACCGTTCCCCCTAGCGTTCATTAGTGTAATTCAAAGATTACTTGAGAATCATTTTGATCATTTTCTATAGGTCTGTGCAAGCAAGAGAAAAACCTTTGTCCTGGTGGATGATGGTTCTCTTTATGGCTTTGGATGGATGGGATTTGGTAGGCTGGGTTTCCGAGACCGGGGAGTTTCTGACAAAATTTTGAGGCCTCGAGTTCTTGACTGCTTGAAAAATCATCATATTCTCAAGTGTGCACCGGTCTTTACCACTCCGTGGTAGTAGCCAGTCAGGGTCAAATCTTAGAGATGGAGAGGGAGATGAATGGCAAGCATTTTTCTTGGTTTCTTGAAATGATAAAACCCTACGAATTTGGAGATTTTTTGAGAAATGGGTATTCAAGATTTTTTATGGTGTTTTTAAGCTTAAAGATAAAAATTTGTGGTTTTGATTCATTTTGCATTGTTATTGGTTGCTAGTTTATCTTAGTGTATGGTGTGACATTATACCCCTCAAAATGTGCTTGTGCGGTTCGCACATGTGAAACGCCGCCCTCTCTCGCCGAATTCTGCTAATTTTGAGCATAAATGGCACCCTGTAAATTTTTAAGAACACAAATGACACGATATATTCATTAGGGATAACAGTTACTTCTAAAAGATAACTCAGAAATATAAATAGTGATTATCTCTTACGAAAACAAAGAAAAAGGAAATCAGAGCTACGGTTGTTCTTTTTCCTTCCTTGAAAGTGGCAGCCCAAGAGGCCTAGAAACTGATCTGGGTGTACTTGATCCCTCCACCGAGACCATCAGCCCAAGCCTAATTTTCACTCGAGCCAAAATTTCTCCAGTTAATCTTTCTTCTTTGGTCAGGGTGTCAATCGAGTTATGTGAGCCGTGTTTATCATAATTTTTTATTTCTTTTATTCTTTTATGTGTTTATCATAATTTACAATCATCTCACTCATGAATAAGCTCACAAACATTAAATTAACGTTCAATTCAGATTTTAATCGTAAGCTCGGCCTAACCTATAAGCCCCATTAGCTAAATATATATTAGCAAAAACAAACCCATAATTTAATAGAAACTAACATCTAATACAACATTCACAAAAGATATTAAAAAATCTTAAATACAAGAATTAATTAAATTAATTTCTCACTCTCAGCAAGCCCCCGCCATCATTTAACTAACAACCACCACCGAGCAAACCCACATTCCTATACGATGAACTCCCTGTTTTATCAAGAATGAGCAGCGAGTTTCGAGTTTTTCGATAATCTGCAAACAAATTTCAAATTATTGGCAATCATTAACAACACAATTGAGAATCATTAACAATTTTTATAATTAAAAAAGTGATACTAATGAATACCTGTGTAGTAGATTCATGAGAAAAAGTGAAAGGAAAATCATTGAGAACAAAATCAAGCTTCATCTGCTGTTTTAGCCTTTCACACTCTTTCTTATGGATACTCCAGTGTGAAGTCTGAAAAATTAATATACAAAATTATACAAATAACATTAATCTTGAAAATATATTCATCCGTCCAAATTGAATGTCTATTTTGATCCCCGTTCTACATTTGTTTGTTTTTTGATCCCCAAAGATATTGCGTTTGGTGAAAATGATCTTTCCATCCACAACTGTTACGGAGATAATAATTTTGATTTTTTTTAAGTCATGCAAGATATCGGGGCTAATTTAGAAAAGTTACCCGGTTTATTTTTTGTTTTTGGATCCCCAAGCATATTTCTATTTGTGATTTTGGTCCCTATCTTCATCCTCCACCTTGAGCCTCCACTAGAAAATTCTCCTCCGGCCATTGTCCACCTCCACCACCACCGTAGCTGCCACTGCCATATCCACCACTACTAGAAAACTCTCCACTACTCATGCTTTCTCTCTACAAAGGCGACGGATGCCGAAAAGGCGAAGACCCCTCCTTAAATTCATTTTCAATTCCAAATCCCAACAAAACCCACATAAAGATACCAAAATCTTTCCCATAATCCTACCTTAAATTCCTCAAGTTTCTTCTTCTACATGCACAAAAAAGTAATTTTTACCAATTTTCAATTCCCAACATCAATGCTCATGAAAAAGTATGAACAAAAAGGTTAAAGGTGTTTGATTTTTTTTTTTTGGGGGGTGATTTCCAAACAACAAAATCATCAAAGAAACTCACGTTTCTAACTGGATTGTTAGCATTAGCATCAAACTTGATAAGCGTCGTGTCAGAAAAAATATAGATTAATACTGTAATAAAACAAATAAGTATCAATTTTTGCTTGTGAACTGATATTGATTTCATGATAAAATGAACCAAATTTGACTATGACTTTGATGGTTGGATAGCAGGATTCTGCTTAGAATCCATAGTCCTCTTCTGAACTAACGTTCCTTCTGATCTGACTTCTCATGCTCAGTATAGATAATCTCAAGAAATTGTCAGAATTTTGGAGAAGAGGGAAAAAAATGATTTTTGATTTCCCCCAAAAATACCCTTTAAATTTGGTGTTTTTTAATAATTTTTTGTTAACTAACAGTTGATTATAACAATTGTGGACGGAAGCATCCTGTCCACCAAATACAATATGTTTGTGGACCCAAAAACAAACAAATATAGAATGGGGATCAAAATTACACAACGTGTTATGTTTGGACTAAATTCACTAATTTGCCAAAAAAAACATAAAATGGGGATTATACATTTAAAAACCCTTGGGAATTTTCATTTTAGTTTCAACTCAGATACACCTATAATTTTCCCACATAACCATTTTGAAACTATTTTAATTGCAAGTTGGCATGACGGCAGATTCCTAACACTATTTTCAGTCTGACTGATCCAGTTAGTCTGACTCCTGATACCATTCTTATCTCGGCTGGTCAGACCATTAGCTTCTGACACTATATTCAGTCTGGTCGACTCGGTTGACCAATGGTGAACTGGCTAGCAGTAGTATGGTGAGCTGGTTGGGACAAAACTCTAGCAAATTGGTTGTAACAACAGTCTGGCGAACTAGTCTGCTTCTTATTTGGGCAAGCTAAGTGGTTAGCGAATATATCCATCTCCAGAATGGTATCGGCCAACCGAAATATTTTTTGGTGTCAATAGATATATATCCATCTTCAATTGATTGACAGCTTCGAAAAATCTTAGGCAAAATCGTAGATTTCGTCCTAGAACATTTTACGACTTGCACGTTGGGTCCTATTTTATTTTTTTTCTTTTGTTGGATACTTGAACATTTTATGACTTGCACGTTGGGTCCTTCCGTGTATTTTTTGGCTAGTCAACATAAATCCCAAATATACTCAAGGGTATTTTTGGTAATTCAAATACCCATCATCCCCTACCCAGCTGAACTCCTCCCCTCCCATCCTTTTGAAATTACCTTGAAGCTATCCTTGAAGAGGGGATCATTATAAGAACACACAGCAATCCTGTCTAGGCACATTTTTTGTCATCAAGCACAAAGGAAGGAGATTAAGGTTAAAAAGCACAATCTTCAGAAAAATACCACTACAACAAAAACAGTCTTTTGCGACGTTTTTGTACCAACGTTTTTTTCAAACGTCGCTTAAAATAAAAAAGAACAAGTTAATGCAACATCTTTTACAAACGTCAATATATTTGTATTTTATACGACGTTTCTTAGTGACATTTATAGCAATTGTTGTTCATACCGACGTTTTGATGTTGGTTAGTGACATTTACATTAAATGTTGTCATAAATTGTTACTTTTTGTGACTCATATAGCGATATTTATATACTATGTCGTTAGATCTTCTGAATTTTCAGATAAACGACGCTATATCTGAATTTTATACGACATTTAATAGCGTCGATTATAATAATTGAAATTCAAATCGACATTTTGATGTTAGTTAGCGACATGTACATTAAATATTGTTATAAATTGTTACTTTTTGCGATACATATAGCTTTCGTACATGAGTCCGAGAAGATGATGGACCTTTCTTAGATTAATGTTAGAATAATCAGAAGATTTAAAAGGATAATATTCTTCTGATACAAACGAACATTTTAGTATCGAAGTGGCTAAAGGAATAAGGTCATCTTCTTCTCGCCCTGCAGGAACCTTTGTCATATCAAACAATTTAACGAGAATGGTAAATGGAAGCTGATTTTCGAACAAGAGTAAGTCTCTACACAAGGTTAGCTGAGAGCATGAGTAGAAATTATGATCACCTTTCAAAATTTGTTCTCCTATATTAAGACTTTTTCGGAGAAACTCAATGATAAAGAAACCATCAAGAAGCATCATTTCCACGAAATCATAGCTACTGATCAAGGCAATTTCATCGTCATAATAGTTTCGAGCGTCTTCTTCATCTTCCTTTAGGGCTACTATGTATTTTTTAACACTTGATTCGCCTCGTCTCTCTAGAACTTCCTGCAAATATTTGAGTTTACATTTTTCCATCTTTTGTAAGTTGTGTTCGCCATGGTGATAGGGTCCTATCGAGATCATTTGTGGTTCATAGGCCTCTTTGTTTTCCCTTCGTAAGGTTTGATGGATCCTGAATATGACTTGCTTGTTGGACTTTTTTGTCAGTTCAACGAGCTTTTGATCAATTCGGTTTGAAATTTCCTCAAATCCTGACATCTTTCTGGGTTTCAGTATGAACAAATCTGCAAGAGAAACAAATAAATGGCATAAAACTGGTGGAAAAAAAACTTTGATTACTATAATTAGTTTGTTTGTATATTCCACTTCCCTTTAAGGGGTTAAGGGAAGGGGAATGGGAATGCTGCGATCGAGCATCAAATCATATACCGTTCGACTTAATAAAGAGTGTTTTACTAATTGGGTTACTACATTGATTCATGCTGGAAAATAGTAAAACGTTATGAATACAAATACGTTTTACATTTTTCTTTACCCTATAAAATTAGCAGGACTACTAATAACTCACTCTATTAATTTGTCCAGCATATAACTTGAAAGTTACACCTATTTGTTTAATACTATACTTCGATTTTACCTTAAGAAAAACACACAAACAGAAAATATATGAAAGAAAATTAGTCTAAGGGTGAGCATATGATAATCCACAAACCTCAGTTAAGAAAATACTGAAAGGGCTATTTTATCGATCTTCAAAGTATATTGAAATCACAGCACCTATCCGTGGAGATCACTTAACTAATTAGAAAACTTATATATATATATATATATATATATATAAAAGTAGAATTTTCAACAACTTGAATATTAGATGTTATTGGATAGTAAGGCTAGAAACAAAAGTTTAGTGACCCCCAATTTCTCTCGAAAGATACCACTACTCATATTTCTTTTTACATACTTTGCCAAAAAATGAGAAAGAAGATGCCAAAAAAAAGAAAAAAGAAAGAAAAAAAAAAGAAAAGAAGAAGCATATATATGGAGACAAAACTTGTTTTTGCCTTTTCCATATTCATTTACCCTTTTATGTATAGCATGTAATGTTGGAAACATTTGCAATTGAAAATGTGTAAAATTGGAAAGTTATGACCATATGAAAGTAATTCATGGTGTACATACTAGATATGATTTTTCATTTAAAGACACTATGAAGGGTTAAGATAAAGGGTCATGTTCACAAACTGGAGGTATTAGCCTATCTATAAAATGACTAGAGGCTCAAATAAGTGGGAGATTAAAAAATGAGATTAGAAACACCAAGTATAATCCTAACACACCAACTAAATATTTTAAAATTGAATTTGAGAGTACACTCAAATTCAAGTTAGGCTTCTTTGTACTGAATTTGCATCACAACCTAGCACCATAGGAATCAAATATCACTTAAGGAAAGTAATTACACATTTAAAAGCATTTCATGTTCATTTATTCATTTCAAGAAGAAAAAGCCCATTTACTCAAGAAGAAGGAGAAAGAATATTTTACCAACAATCTTACCTGATATTTAGATGGTTGATATAGCTATTATGTTGGAAGTAACATCTAATGATCTTGCTGCATCCCTCGGCACTTTGGAATCTGTTCAGGGCATTGTTGAATGTCGGGGAAAGACAAACGCTCAATTTTATACTGGTTTCAATTTGATTAATGGCCCTAAATTCAATCAAGAATTCAAACTTGGTTATTAATTGCTGCACAGGAGGTTGTTGAAGTTATTTCCCTTCTGACA
>JAOWBF010222734.1:0-14262 GCA_028566175.1 Vinca major
TGGAGCAGGCGGTAGATGATGGAGTGCAGCTCCTGGCTGCTTGCGTCGGAGAAAAGGTCTGGCGAGGACATGGCGCTCTTGTTTTCTTTCTCTGGCAATCGCTGGTAGGTTGAAGACTGGAGCGCCTGTTTGTTGACCGGGTCGTCTATATAGCGTTTCCAAATCGGTCCTTTGCTCCACAGTCTTGGAGTATGCTGCGATTCAGGCTGGAACATGGGGAGTGTCTGCGTTTCAAGGTGCTGCTGGAGCTGGTTGTCTGATGTCTCGTCATCGCTGCTGTTCGCGCCGCACCTTGTGCTTGTCTCCTTCTGGAAGCTCTGTTGCGCTCCGCGGCATGCGGTTTGCGACTAGGACATTGTTTGCCGCCGTGTTTCTTCCATTTGTTTGTTCTATTGTGTTTTCTTTTCCTTTGTTTGCTCTGTCTGTCTCAGCATTGTTAATCCGTTGTTTTTCAACCCACCTTCTCAAGATCGGGTCGACCCGTTGAAGCAGGTATCCGCCAAAAATTGCTTTTGAGTCTCAATTGTCTATCCAACCAGCTTGGCCTTTGGCCTAATCAAAGGACCGAGTAAAGCAGCAAATCCGTCAACCACCAGTACTTTCATGAAACCGGCCATCCCTCCGTCGCTCACTGAGCAACCCTTTTTGGTGCCATTCCTCCCAAGCCCCATAGAACCCTCTCAGTGCAGCACTAACGTGATTGTCAAATGCAATCAGTTTCGTCCAGATCATCCATCCTTTTGTGCCCCGACATCTCATCATTTCGGCAGGATGCCCTTCCCCTCGTGCGGTGCTGGAAACCGATTCCACGGCGTCAACGCGAATTCTTGTGTCGACGATTTCCCAGCGTCATGTTGACCTCGCATGCTTCAATCCTCCATTTTGACCTCCTGCTTGCATCCAAAATCCTCACCAGAGATGGCATGGTCGTCAGTGTACCAGGAAGCTTCTCCGAATGTTTGCGTGAACGCCTGAGCCAGGTCGACTGCGCAGCATATCAGCGTGTATCTTCGGCTGGGCTTTCTTCGCCATGCAACTTACCTGCAGAAGCCAAGACATGCCTTCATCACCCTAAGATCTGCCCTGTGAGAGCTTCTGGATTCCTTTTTCGTAGACCGCTGACTCGGCTTTCTTCATGATCTTGCAGATCTCATGGAAGCCACGGGGCAAGAACACCTCACGCATCAACTTGGCAGCCTTAGTGACTTCCTCATCGATCTTCTTCAACGCAGCGAGCTCTTTGTCGAGCATCGCCAGCTTCTCTTCCTCCTTCGTGCAGATGACAGTGAACTTCTGCACATGAATCTTCTCCGTGGCAATCTTCTCGCGAAGCATGTCCGTCAACCTGCGGTTGCGGCGAGGTCCTCGAGTCGTGCTCCTGGCCTGGGCATCGCATTAGCGTTCCTCGAGCTGTAAGGGCATAGGAAGCACACCTCAATCTCCTCCGCATTGGGGGTACCCCTTTGGTCCGCCTCGCAAGGGTCTTGGCCAGGCGTGCCCCTGCCCTGTAAACAGTAAGGGTAAAATATGCAGAATGGGGCTGGACATGCTTCCTGTGCATGCTTCCGAGCTTGGAAGTCGTTGAAGTGGTGGGTTGAGTAGATCAGGGCTGATTTTGGTGTGTGACCAGGCGGTTGGCATCCGGTTTCCGGCTCTGGTTGACCGAGTTGAATCGGGAGGCGAACGCCAGTGCTCGCCAAATCCTTGTTGATCTTGTTTAAGGCCGTCATGGTGTCCTTGTGAAGCTGCGGCAACGACGAACGATCCCATGTGGTTTTCAGGTCGATATCGCGGACGCCGAACCAGTGCTGGAACCAGAAAAATGTAGACCCATTTCCCAGTCTTCCCAACGTGTCCTGAAGTGAAGCGACTATTTTGGCGGAGTTACATAGCATGGCATAGTCGGGAAGGTCCGGGTTGGGATAGTAGTGTGACTTCTTCTCGTCCTTCTTCTGCTTCGACATCTTCTCGAGCTGTTGCAACCTAGCCGCAATGGCCTGCTTCTCAGCTTTTATTCGTTCCCATTCTGCTTCCAGCTCCTCTTCCTTCGCGCTCTTCCCTTGCATAGTCGACTTCATCCCGCATAGGTCCGGTTTGAGTGTTCAAATCCTTAGTGTTGTCGTCGAGACTCTCGAATTTGATCCGAATCCGCTCGCTATTCAAACATAATTCACGTCAAGCAGATCATAGCTTGAGGGTCCACATGCGCCATGATTGGTTGTGAGATGGCTGAAGCCTGACAGGATATCTTGGGTCCGTTGGTGAAATGACGTGTAGTGCCGCTTGAGGCTGCGAATACCTCAGGTTTCGGTTCAGTTGATATCATGTAACAACGTAGATCATGGATGGAGTTGGGTGGAGTGGGATGGAGTGAAGCAAAAAGTTTGTGGGGGAGAGAGAGTGAGGGGGGGCTGGCAAAGAGGCTGGTTTAAATAGCAGACCAGCAAGGCTGCGGCGAGAGCGGCTCCGTCATACAGTACCGCCTGTGAATATGGCTTTGTCGGCTTTAACACCGAAGGTCAACTTATCTATGTTTTTTGTGCGCTCGAGTTTGACAAGTTTGACACGCCGCCCAAATTCGACACTCACCTCAAATCCACGAGCCTCTGCCACCCAGATCAAGCTTCCGATTTATCACTCTGCTCTTCCATTGCACTTATTCACCCCATTCTCTGCCTCTACTCTGCTCTCGACTTTTCTGGCAAATCATACCACCACACCGTGGCTGGCTACCGCTGCGACTGCACAACTTCGCCAAACCCACGCCGTTGCAACCTTTCAACTTCACGCCCGAGGTCACGTCTCTTCCTACGCTCAGGCTTCCATCTCTGTACCCAGCGCCAAGGCTTGCGTTTCGCCTTCAAGAGCTCAGATCATCCTGCATCTGCGCGCCTCTTGCCTTCAACCTTTGGCCACGGCACCAGATACCATGGAAATCGACGACAGGAGTATCAGCAGCGACAGTGAAGTCCCCAGAACGGACACAAAGGAAACTGTCGCCGCTCTTGCCCGCGACCAGATCAATGCTGTCGCGATTCCAGAAGATCGACAAGAGGCGCTCGAAGCGGCCAAGGTGCGTGCCAACATTGCCAACATCATTGAGTGATTGAGTGCTTACAAGTCTCAAATGACCAGAAACGCCTCCCAGAGCTCCAAGAACGCTTGAAAAACTTGAAAGGTGAGCTTCATCAGATCGAAAACGACGGCCTCGCGCTCAACGAAGCCACGCTCGCGAGCATGCTCGATACCACTGCCAAGATGGAGCTGATAATCAATAGGGCGTCTACAATCGAGAGATTGACGGAGCACGTCGGCAGGCAATCTGGTGCAAATCAGACCTTCTATTTCGATCTCATTCAATTGGTTTTGACGCAAATCGAGGAATTTGAAAGGCGGACGGAACAAAAGGGAGACAATGGCCGCGGTACGGGCATGTGAACCACAGCAGAAGAGGTCACATACAACGACGAGAGAATCAGCAGGGAGTTGCATCGGGGCAATTACAACGTTTGATTACGAATGCCGTCAAGAGCTTCCCAGCACTCGCTTGAAAGGGTAAGACCGTCCTCAGTTAGGGATATTGAAGAACGGCTGTTCAGCATGGTATCGAGACAAGAATCTGCGGCCATTCTCATACGGCGGACTCAGAGGCCCACAGGTGGATGCGATGACGGTCGACGGTCAACGGTCAATGGAGGACGGCGGGTCGACTTCGAAGAATTTGCTTGAATTACTGCTTCTTCGTGGAATTGGGGACTTGCTTGGGTCTTCAGAGTGCGTGGAGATGGCATCATTGTCAGTCCAGGAGCAAGCAAGCTGCCTCCCCTTCAATTTACCGAGGACTGACATGCACCAGGGTTGGTATCTGGATCGCACTGGAGGCCAGCTGCTTGGATCAAGAGTTTTCGGATTTTCCTTTGGTTGGGTCGACGAGGATTGATTTGATTTCTGGATGGCATGGTATTGGTAGTAGATTGGTCCTTCACGATTCTTTCTTCAACGGCCTCGATCTTCATCGGCGGCAAACCAAAAGCGAGTGAATAGTCAGACAATGCAAAAGGTTGACAGATGCGAAAACATGGATCACTCACAGCGAGGATGTGAAGACGGATGGGAGCCCGTTGCACATACATCTTCCAAGATGCCCAGACAAGTTTACATGTATGACTGGCGCAAAGCGCTGCTAGCAGAAAACGAAGCCTCGACGCTCAATGCGGAGCTTGGACGAGTTTTAGCTGGGTGTGAAGACTACGAGAAGCGCATTGTGACATGGAATCGTCCTGGCAGGTGGTTAAACAACCAGATTTAGGACCAAGTTCTCGTGCGCAGAAGATCAGAAAGACTGGGCATGCTATGCGCAAGTATCCTGAGAGACAGCAGCTCCCATTCATTGACAGTTATCCTGAAGTGGAACAGTTGTTTGTGTTCCACATGTCTCACACGTTTCAATGTCCTTATTCCGGTTCGCCAGAGAGGCGACGAGGATATGGAAGGAATACTGAGTCGTCACCACGCCGGCTCCTGCAGACGCGACCTGCTGGTGTGGCACGCGCCGCGTGGCTCAGCGCCGGCTGCAAACAAGATGTTCTTCTTTTCTGTCCCTTGGGCAACTCCACAGGAACGGGTAGCCAGGCATGCCATCCTTGGACTGCGGGACTCGTTCAAGAGAAGACGAGGCACCGCCAGCTCGGTAACCGCGATGGTCCAGCGGTTGGCTCCTCGAGCCAGCAGCTTTGTGCCTTTGTCCTTGACCGTCATATCCTCCGGCCATCGGCTCTGCCCAACTTCCAGCTCTTTGGCAATACTGTATGCGCCTTGACAGCCAGCACCAAACTTTGACAGGAGGTCGAGAAAGAGATCTCATCCCAGGCTGGGGGGCTGTGACGGTCTTTCTCGACGCCTTTGATTTTGGTCTCAAGCTCCTTGTATCTGTGGCATTTTGTTTGGGGCAGGTCTGCTTCGCCGAGTCATTTGTCAAACCGATCAAGCATTTGGCGCGTAGAGGTTACGGGTTTCGGCAGAGCTGGTTTACGGGCGTCCTGTCACAAGAAGTCAGAGCATGCAAAGCCAGGCACGTGTGGTGCACAAGCAGTAGGCCTTTTGTTTACTTTGAGTTGCCATCGATGACTTGGTAGGGCCCACGAGCGGACATGGCTGGTAGACTTTTTTTTTTTTTTTGGGAGGCTGATTGAGAAACTAGTCGGTAGGGTTTTGATGAGGAGTGCTGAAGCCGGGTGCACGCAGCGAAAACCGCGTCAAAGTTTGATTTTTCGGCGGCTTCCGGAGTTGTGGTGTTTAGAATCCGCAGTGTATTGGCCACTGTGGGCGCTGGCATGTCGACGTCGCAGGCGAGCGCTGTTTTTCTGTCGTCGCGTTGGCGAGCCATCTGGATACCGCCGTTCCCTCCAAGGTCTTCCACCCTCTTGCACCCACCACTGAACCAACCACTTCAAGCTTTCCGGCGACTGTTACGCGTTGCCATCCACGCAGGTACGCGTTCCTGGGCAAGCTTCGAACGATGCCTACTAACCGTCAATGAGCAGCGACCTCTCTACAGCCTTCAACCCAGGGCATCCTCCAGCAACCGCCTCTGAACCACCCCAACCCAAGCTTCCAGGCACGAGGATCATCTCTGTCGCATCCACGCATGTACGTGACCATCGCCAAGCAAGCTGCGAACGACATCCACTGACTATCCATTGAAGCGACCGTCGGCAGTATGGAGGCTGCACAGCAGAGGCTCGCCGAGTTGCGCGAGAGAAAGCGCCAAGTCAGGGAAAAGATCACCGCCGCCAAAGCCGAGATGATCAAGCGCCAGGAGCTTATTGCGAAGCTGGAGAAGGATGCCAACGAGAAGGAAGCTGAAGTCAAGAACTTGGAGGAAACGAACGACAAGACCAAGAACGAGGCCTACTACCAGAACCCTGACTACCTCGACTACGCCATCTTGTGTCACGCGAAGACCAACGTTGATATGTTGAAGGCCTGGTGTGAAGAGCTCAGCGAGGAGTACGATGGCAAGACCCGCAAGCAGCAGTACTGGAAGGGCCGCATTGCCAGCATCATCAAGATTTGGGAGGTGGATACTGACGCCGAGGGCAACACGCCAAAGGAACTCCACCAGCACATTCTTCAGGAGCTCGACCAGTTGGAGAAGAACATGGTGGAAGATGGAGTCGGTCTGCCTGTGCGCCTTGGATATCCGAAGCCCGAGGACGTCATCAGCAAGCCGTAAGGATGAGGCCAACCACGACTCTCGCGATAGCTCCCGAGGTGGATTGGACGGATTGCTAGAGGGCCGACTTGGCAAGACTCTTCTTTTTCCCTCTTCAGAATGGATAACATTAGAAGGCTAGATAGAATGGACCTTGCTTGCAGGTCAATCAGTCCGCCGAATCAATGATGAACAAGCCACTCACGGCATTACGCTTAGGGTGCCTGAAAAGATGCAGACAAATCCGTCACCGTGATGATACCATGGGTTGTGACGGGGAAGTAAGGTAAACGCAGGTACCGTACCTTCACGTAGTGAGGGTCGTGATCTCGGGTTAGAGTCGGGCCGGGCAGCAGCACGGCCGAGTCGCGACGCGATGATGGACAACCAGCTGTCACCCACCCACAGGTACCAGTTACTCCTAGGACCCTTCCACTCGCCATCATACAACTGCTTCAAAAAACTCATTGGTATAGATGCAATGCCTTCAGTTGGTCCTCATAAGCCGTTCATTTTCGTAATGCCCATACTGCTTGCACCCGACCACCTCCCGAGAACCTTTCCGCTCGTGAGCAACATTGTTGTTTGCCGGTCATTTCCACACAACGATTGAGGCCCCGGTGCCAGCTATCCATACGTCCCCATGGCATCATGATGAGCATGTAGCTAAGGAACTTGAGTCCATTCTAGTCGCACCGTCGCCCGTCGATCCAGATTCTCGCACCCGATGGTACTCCGCCATGATCCTGCTCATGTGAATCTTGACAAGCCGCATCCATCGCGTCTCTCCTCAACGTCCACCTAGCGCTCGTTGAGCTTCTCTTAAACCTTGCGGATGTCAACGTCGATTGGCCCGAAGCATCCGGTACGGCCGTAAAAGGCCATGAGCTGGTCGTGCTGCTCTTTCAAGATGTCGGCGACGCGGGAGTGCATGTCAACATCCATTGAACTGAAGCTTCTGGGACGTAAAAGGCCATGCCCTGATCATGCTGCTGTTTCATGATATCGCCGTCGTAGGGGTTCATCCTGGATTGAGGAACGACCTGAGCCTTGGACTTGGAAATGCGAAGCTGCTTCCTGCCATCAGCACCTTCAACGGTTGGCCTTCTGAGTCTTTTGCGGCCGTTGCTGTTCTCGGCGAAGGTTGTTTCAGTCGGTGTGCTAGGCTGTGTGGGCTTCGGGTCATTGGATGGCTTTTGGTCTTCTCCAAATATCGCTTTGTAAATGCCGTGAACCACCGGATAGAGCTTCCTCTTGCGCCAGTCCTTGCCTGTCTTCTCCACCCTGGATCCGAAACACGGGGTGAGAGGGAGTTCATCCAAGATTTCGGGGCGCTCGTTGCCCTCTTGTACCCGGTTGAAGACCCTCGAACGAGGCCCGCAGTCTCCCGATCTGCCAAGCAGGCCATACCAAGCTTCTTTACGTGTTGTCTCGTCCCTGGCTATGAGCACGCGACGGGAGCCTTGACAGTATTCATTGCCTGATGCCGCATGGACGGAGATGAGCGGGTCGATGGCCTGATCTGATTAGCCGAAGAGAAGATTCGAGGAATATGGTAGGCTGGAGCGTTGCGTACCTCGGAACTTGATGCCATGGCAAGGGCCCGTCGACGTTGGAGACTTTGACGATGGTATGATTGTAGAGGCCGATGAAGAAGAGGCGCAGGCGCAAGCGTCGAGAAGCGCGACTGTTGAATTGCTGTCGACGCTCTAGTGCTGAAGTCTGGGGAGATGCAAAGGTCAAAGTGGCGCGATCTCGTGGGCGTCTTGGGAAGAGAAGCCACGAGGGTAACGCTGGAGGTCCAGAATCACGTAGCGACCACGAGATGATCGGAGGGGTGGGCGCCTTTGTTGTGGTGTTGGGTAGGTAGGTGTGAAGGCGGAGTGACTTGCAGGTGGTTGGTTTTTCCATATCCCACACAGAGCGGTTGGCTCCTTATTTTTTTTTTATTTTTTTTTTTTGGCGCAGGTACGGTAGGTACCTGGGGTTTTTCGAACGCTTGCCGGACTCTCACCAACTCTTTGGTCGCCCCCATCTCGCCAAATCCGCGCTTCCCTTCACGCGCGCATCCTCCCCATCCAACATCGCCGACCATCACATCCCTCAAAGAGTCAACCATGTCGCTCACGAAACCGGTCCTGATCCTTGACATCGACTCTGACTCAAGCAACTCAGAGATTTTTCCACCATGCCTTCCGCACTGCCGTTGGCTCAGCTTCTAACGACCCCCGATGTAGGATGACAACAGGTCACCTCCACAGGCTTTGAGGCCCGCTGAGCAGCAGAATCTCGAAGATGTGCGCAACCAGATTCGCCAGGTTGAAGCCGAAGTAGGATCAAACCAAACCCCCCACATACATCTTGAGATCTGACTGACACGTGCCAAGGTCATGGCTGAGGAGTCTGAGCTGCAGCAGATCATCAAGGAACTTGAGGCCCAGGAAGGAAAAATCAACGAGCTCCAGACCCACAACGCAGAGACCTCGCAACGCCACATCCGTCTTGCGAAGGAGAACAAGCATTGGAAGAAGGTGAAGAAGGTGGTCAGCAGCGTCGCCTCGGCCAAGCGGGAGTACTTTGACGCCACATGCTTCCAGAGCTCCTCGGCATTATGGAGGATGCGAATAAGGCGTTGAACGTGCTTCGCATGGCTCATGTCCTGAAGGATTCTGCTAAGAGGTCGAAAGCTCGTGGAGAACGAGAAGGACCACTTGCCGCGTCCCTAAGAATTCCTGCACAGATGTTGAGCAACCGCTTTACAAACACGGCATAACAGGATGCCATGACATGGATATTCTCAGGGCATACTTGGACTATGGCGAACGGCGCACAAGAAGGGCGTCCGGAAAACTCGACACACGTTGACGGTCTAAAACTGGTGCTTCGAAAATGGATGACGGCACGCACACAAAACACTGAGCTGCTTTGGAATTGCTCAATGGACTACGAGATAGCATGCAATGAAAGCCGCTCAGTGGGCAACCAAGCCTGTCCTTGGGGGCATTTTCATTGTCTGGCTCGCATGAAGGTTATGTGAATGTTGTCAGCACGTCCAATCAAGACAGCCCGCCTGCTGCCAGCACTTCCCAAGCTTGCCCACCACCACAAGTTTGACGTTCACCAAGATCATTCGACGGTATTCTCGAAGCTCAGCTTCGACTTCCAAGGTTAAAAGGCACCCTTCTGTTTGAGAACGCCTTTATTTACTCGACGAAGCTCACGCAATGAAAGGCAGAATTTGTTTGGGAGGAGAGGAACATCCAGAAAGTACCAGCGGCAAGTAGGGGTGCGAGCCGCTTGGCCGGCAAGGTGCAAACATCAACCATCCAACATCTTCCATGCCATACCAGGAAGTCGAAGCTGGGACGTCAGTACAGGACGGCGGGGCGCACAGACGAGCTTTTCGTACTAAATGCTGGCATTCTTGCCGGTTTTTCCTCGTCATGTTGACGCCTGCAACGAACGTCTCCTTCTTGCGGGCCAGGGCGACGGCCAACATCGCAGGCTTCGCCTCCGCAGAGGACTTGACGACGGGGCGCGCAGGGCCAGGGGCGCCCGGCAACAGGTGGACCACAACATGTATTTGTCTGCTGAAGCGCATCCACACATACTATCAGCCACGGGAGCGCGTGCCTCAAGGCCCTGATCGATGCGAGCACCTCCTTCTACACCAGCACCAGGACCGCGTCCACCAAAGCTCATCAGACGCCGCGAAAGGCTTCTCTATTGGAACTCGCCTACTGGGTCGGCCGGCACTAAGTCTATCCCGAAATTAAGGACGGAATCAAAGTGGAATATTCAAAATTAGGTTGAAGTATTGAATAATGGATGAAGGACTAGCACAATACTGTCACTAGAGCCAACTTCAACACCATCCTTCAAGTAATACCACCCTTCATCCGCCGCATCGTCTTTGATCAAACCAGGAGTCTTGGGACGCCATCACACGCTCGGCATCATCTTTGATGGCCTCCAGGGCATCATCGTCGCTGGTCTCGTCCACGACGATTTGCTCTTTCCAATCAGTTTCATCGCCTTCAAATTCCGGAGACTCAAAATCCCGCTTCTGCTTCTTCCTCGGTGGCTCGGGAGATGGGGCCATTTCGATCCACTCCGATCCCCCAGTCGAACTGTCCAGGTCATGCGAGTCCTTGGTGTTCGCATGCTCCTGTCCGATTGTCGGCTTGCAGTGCTAACACGCGTCATGCTCTTCGCCGTTTGAGTCGATGAAGTCGGATCGGGCCTCCTCGTGAGCGCCTTCGATGCAGAACTTCTCCTCAAGCAGGTTGTTGCTTCCCCCGACATGGCAATACCTGCACAGTCCTGATTCTGCCACGAAGCGCTTAATGGCTCGCGGGACTCGACAACCGCTGCATCTCAAGAAGGTCAGACTGAGGCTTGCAGTAGGCCGCAGGGTAGTGGCAACTGTCGTGGAGCTTGAGTGGGCCGGCCGCTTTGCATCAGGTTGGATGTTCTGATGTCTCTCGAGCTCTGGTCCTTCTTCTTAAGGTCAGCAAGATGCATCCTCATCTCCTGGGCTGAACTGACTGATGACAATCACGCCCTCTTCGGAGAGTGCATCGATGAGTTTACCGCGAAAGCTCCATTTGCTATCCTTTTTCTTCCTCGCTATTCTCGGGTATTGGAAGCCTTTGAGTAACAGCTGATCCGCAACGTGTTGGCAGGCGGCTCCCCTGGACGAGTACGAAGCATTGAGTGATACAAGCTTCTTTGCCTCCTCGATCTTGTTTCTGATCGATTCTGTATCGTCATTTCAGCCTCAAGTTTCTTTGATTCAGGGCACAGAGGCTTCTCGAACCATCGATGATTGGTCCCGTGAAGTATCGGGGCGTTGCTTGGTCTGGCGGCATGACGGAGATGACGGAAGAAAATTCGTCACAGCGCGTCGAATTGAAATATAAGCGGTAAGCTGATAGCAAGTTGCACGCTATAAGGACATGGGATGAGTGTGGGATGGAACAGACAAGGCGTTGAGTTGAGGTGGAGCGCCGGCAATGTTCAGGTTGCTCGAGCGAAGGTGGCAGGCGCACCTACGGCGACTTCCAGCTTGGTAGACCTGCCACCCCCCTATGACCAGGGGCCTCTCAACTCCACAGTCGCCTCTGTTCGCCAGTTCTATCTCAAACTGAACTCGAGACTCCAATCCAGGAGCGTTTCGCGGGCACGAGCTTGGTCTTGAATGGTAGACTCCCTATTTCTCAACGGGCTGTGCTCAGGCGTCCAGAAATTGGCAGCCCAAGCTCGAAGGGCGCAGACTCGACGATTCGTTGGTCCTGAGCGTGGAGAAGAGTGAGTTGGGAGTGGAGGAGGGAATAAGAGAGAGGGACAGACCGTATTTGTTCTCTCCAGCGTGGGGCGCAACTCCTGAGTGAGGCCTGCGCTCGTCTGCATCATTGGACAGCTTCATTTCACAGTTGCAAGGCTGCCAGATTGAGCCAATGGCTAGTCTGCATCCAAACGTGCGCTATGCGGGAGGAGGTGACATGACATCTTCAGCTGTCACAAATGTGGAGTTCCGTAGACTGTTGAGGCGATAGAATCGAAATCTTCGCTTGCGCGAGTCATCACCATCAAACTGTACTTGAAGACTCGTAAGACGAAGACGCTTTGAGATCATAGCCTTGAAGTCTGTATTGCTGCACTGCTGTCGCAGACCCTGCGCTTAAGGTATTTCATGCGCATAATTTCGCTCACTGGAAGGCTGTGATGAAGACCGCTTCGGTGGTGCCTGCGATTATATGGCAACCCGAAGAGGAATGGCGAGCCAACTTCAAACGTCTAGGCGATGGGATGCCATGTCATCATCTACCGGACAAACTACATGTACCAGTACATTGCACCCCGAAGAGGAAATGTATGCCGACTTCAAACGTCTGGATGATCGGGATGGCATGGCCTGGCAGTCCCTCTACGATCCGATGCCATGCTAACATCTGAAGACTGAAAGAAGAATCTGTTCAGCGGCTGAAGGGGATCCAAAGACATCGTCTAGACGTTTGAAGAAGAAAACCCAGTTCAAATTACCCATTTGGGCGAAGTGTTGTCCGCAAGGAGTGACTCCAGGTTTGAATGTAGTTTTGAACTTCTAGGAGCCGAGCTGCAAGTCTTCCTGCTCGTCCGTGCAATTTACGTGCGCGAGCCCAGCTTTTTGACACGTTGGTTCGACGCGCGTCCTGCTCAGTGGGAAGGACGGCGCGGCGCGGCGCAAGCGACAGTGATATGTGCTCGACACATATGCCTCATTAGCCCGTCTCTATATTATTTTGAGGATGCTGGCTCTTCGTAGCGCTTGAAAGACGATGCTGTGTGGCATTCCCCTCGAAGAAGGATCAGGCGCAACAGGCCCTTTCAGCGTGAAAGCCATGAGGAGCATTCGTACTCCCCTGAAGGGAACAACATGGAGCATTCGGGGCTCAAGCTATGGAGGTACGAACAAGGAGCAGTCAAACTCCTCTGCGGAGAGGTCGTAGGGAGCAGCCGAGCTCACGGAGTAGCGGGAACGAGGAATCTTCAACCGCAGACCCCAGTAAAGCAATGGTTCAGGTTCTACAGCTTTTGCTGCAGTCCCTATGGACTTGAATAGTGAAAGCATCAATTAAAACGTTTCTTCGATCGTTAAATGCGTGACGCTTGAGCCCGCCATCTGTGCTCAGTGGGCTCCATGTGTTCACTCCCCGTCGCTCATCCCCACCCTCCCTATTCTTGATCAGCCTTGCTCTTCTTCCACTCAGGTTGATTCCTCGTCCTCTAGGCTTTGTTTTCGGCTAACAAAACCACAGGCCTTGCCCACTCTCAGTGCCAAAAGGTCCCTCGTTGTCTCCTTCGCATTGGCCCAATTTTCAGCCACAATCTCTCGCGTTGGTCTCTGGAATATCAAGTCGATATCCTCGAGAGTCTTTCCGCGAGATTCTGGCATGAAAAACAGCTGATAAAACCATCCAACCACGGCGATGCCACCATAGAAGCCCAGCGTCAAACCCGATTTACCCATAGCATCTTGCATAGCACTGAAATTATAGGTGACGATGAAGGAGCAAAGGAAGAGCAATGCGTCTGATGTCGTCATGCCGTAGGACCGAAGATATGTGGGATAAACTTCGCTTGGGACAACTAAATGTGGTCAGCTTGCGTTCTGACTCAACAAACGAGATAGGAGAAGCGCTTTTGGGTTGAAAGGCGCCTATAGGCACTTACCCCAAGTCAAACAAGCGTAACTTCCGAAGAAGGCGTTGTAGAGGATTAGGCCGGTAAAATACAAGCCCTGCTTTGATGCCAGCGACGTCATTTGGTAGCTGACGCCGACCAGGACCAAGCCAATAAAGAAACACGGCAGCATTGCCATGGCCCAGAATCGACGACCAGCCCTTTCCATGTAAAGGACTGCGGGGATCGTGCCGATGAGCAAGGCGCCGCCCCCGACCAGCGACATGTAGTTCGAGTCGATGTCGTTGAATCCCATCTGGGACATGAGGACTGTAGCATGTGTTAATATAGCGCCTTTCGGGGACAACAGGAACACGCTACCAGATAAATACATTAGGACGGCATTTATGCCTGTCAGTTGTCCAAGCACTAAAGAGAAGAGTTAGCATCCATTTCGTTGTGTGGTGGTGAATAGAACGGCTTGGGTTGTGGATAGGATTTTCTGCGCGAAGTTGGGACCCACTGATCATGATATTGGCGTAAATCAACGCGCGCCTGGCACGGGGGACTGTGAAGAAGTCCATCCAGGGGAACGTGCGGTTGCTGGTACCGGCAACAATCTCTGCATCCTCCTGCTCCTGCGTAATTTTGACGTCGAAGAACTCTTGCCGGCTCTCAGGAGTCTCGATTCCACGAATGCGCTTCCACACCTTGAAAGCTTCAAGGGTTTTCCCCTTGTGCATCAGAAAGCGCGGAGACTCCGGTAAGTAGAGCATTCCCAAGCCCATAATGATCGAAAACACAACAGACGAGCCCAGAATGTAGCGCCAATTGCCTGGGACCTTGATGAACATGGCGGCGACGGCGTAACCGAGGACCTGGAA
>JAOWBF010223114.1:0-27429 GCA_028566175.1 Vinca major
GGCTAGAGCGGTCTACGAGGGGACCCAATTTTCGAAGCCTTTGCCGGCTCAATCATTCCAGTGACTACCAACAACGTAGCACTGGAGAGCGCTGTTCGCGTCGGAGGCTGCAAACTCCTGAGTATCATCGGTCCTGCTTTTGTGCTCGCTCACTCATTTGGGTCTTTTGCTCCGATTCTGTGGTCCAATGACTGCCCGCAGTTCCTTCTCGGCAGCATCAACCTCGAGCCTGCCAACACGCCTTTTCAGCTCTTTGCCAGTTTGGATCCGACAAAACTGGGATCCATTCCGACGCGTCCGTGGGGTCTCGCAAACACGCGCCTCGACTATGATCCGCCTGTCTCTGACCCGAAGGAGCTGCGAACGGAGCCAGTCGGCCAGGACACGCGTGCGCTGCGCCGATGCATCCTGCAAGTGGAACCTGTTCGCAAATTGCCGAAAGTCGCTAGCGTTCCATATCTCGCGCTCACCTCCAACGCAAGCGTGCATGTTACTTGGGATCACTGCGTTATTGACTATCTGAAACAAGTCGGTGGAAACCCCGAGTGGCTGTTCTTGGACGACCTGGGGATCACTGGCAATGGGCTGTTCATGCATTTGGAACTGAACAACTTGGAAATCGTAAAGGTGGTGCACGAGTGGATTTTGAAGACGCTGTACGGAGAAGGATCATTCAGTAAGTTGGGCTAAATGCTTGACTATGACATACTGACAGAGCAAAGCCAAGAGAAAGGCGAGGGCAAGACTTTGAAGCCAAACAGTCTGGCTTTGGGAGATGCAAGCGGGCAACCACGATGTGTGGTACAACTTGCGGGAGGAGAGGCGGAGCGCCATTCATCGACCGCGGCAGCTGAAAATGTTTACCCCAGGAATCAAGACATTCTGAGCCGAATGTGCTGGATGCTTGAGCCTTACATACGCTCCAGCCGATCAAAACAAAGCCCTTCATTCGTCTTCTTCTTCGTCGGACAAGTTACTGATCTCTGGAGAAGGGAGTGTCCAGTTCAAGAACCTGAATCCGCCCTTTGTTGGATATGACTTTTGCATGTCCAGGATCAAGCTTTCCTCTATGTCCTCCTCTAAAAGCTTGAAGATTTCCAACACAGTGTGCGTTTTTGACGGACTGCTCATCAAGACTTTGACAACAGGGCCGTCCTCGATCAAGGCAAGTTCCAGCAATCCTTCGACAGCTCTTTTCATTTCCTCCCTTCTGTGTCGATCTTCGTAGAAAACAACAGCGTCCGCAACCATGAAAATCATCACCTCGGGTGGTATTTGCTTCACGATACCAGCGAAAACTTCAAGTATGCTGTCGACATTGTCCGGATTGAAGTGCTTCAAAGCCCTTTGAAGTGGTCGTGAGTTGATTTGGCGACCCTCGTGACGCAGCACCTCGAGCAATTGGAACAGCATGCTTAGAAGCATCCCCGGTGGGTGCGCGTCCATATCCCTCGTCTCATCCCGATGTCTCCCGCAAAAGAATGCGACGCTTAGAATCCTGGATGGTGTCTCCTGTGAGGAAACGACAAGCGACTCAACCAGCTTCGCGCAGACGAAACTGACAGGCGAGAGCGGCGTCGTGTTGCCATGGCCATGGATGAGGAGCATTCCGGACCTCTGTGCTGTTACAAAACCCTGAAGCCTTTCGTTGCGAAGGAGGGCGACGGCTTTGTCCTGCTCTGGCGGCTTCATGGTGAACTGCAGCTTGCGCATTGAAGTGCAATCTTCCTCGACCACTGCTGGATCGTACGCAATTCTTTCCTCAAGATCTTCGATTTTGTACTTGAGCTCCCTCGGCTTCGCGCTCTTGAGCAATTTGGATTTGGACAGACAGGGATCTGCATATGTAAGCCTTCTAACCCATCGTGAGGATGGCATCAACTGACGGGCTTCTTGTATCCGCTTTGGATCACTCTGCAGGCACTCCAGCACATAGTTCAGGCTTTTTGTCCGCTCTTTCAAAATCTCGAGTTCTCCGCGGATGGCCTCATGTCCGCTTTTCATCGTTTCGTAAACTGAAACGGTCAGATACGATTCAAGATGCTAAGATGGCACCTTGACTCACTAACGCCCTGCCTTATCTGGTTGTGCTCTGCGTCACGGCGGAGAAGGGACGTGTCTGACGCAATATCGACAACGTTCTTCTGCTCGCAGAAATTCGCCTGGTCCTTGAAAGCTGTCGCCTTTATTTTGATCTCGTCGATCTTCTCGATAAGCGGATGTTCGTAACTTTCGGGACGGAGCATTCCTTTCATGGTTTTTCCTGGAGCGCGTCAGTCATTCTCCGTCGAATTCGAATTCAGCGGTTGGCGGGTAAACTTACTCCATGGTTTCTCGTACAGCCAGCGTACGATTTCGGCAAGGACGACCAGGATGGAGGTCGACAACTCCGCGTTCCTGCGGTGCAGCTCGATATCTCTGCTGTAGAGGTCTAGCAACTTCCCTTTGTCGTCTAGCAACGAATGGATTTGCAGCAGAAACTCGGTCACGATCTTCCTGATTTGTCCGATTCGACTGGCAGCCTGAGGAGCAATCAGCGGGGTTTCTCTGCTGCATTTTGGGTGTCGAAAGAAATGAGATTTCGTCCACTGCGATTATTGTGCTGGCGGAGCCGCCCGCCAATATAGATGCCCAGCGTAGACACGCATGGGGAGTCTCATTACTTTCAACACCCGCTGCCGCTGTTGAAGACGAACCTAAGCGACTATTAGCACGTACCACGCAGACGAGCTTGATTCCACCGCATAAAACTAAGAGGTATGAGTCGGAAGACGGTATTAGATCTATAAAAACTTTGATACTGTTTAAATTATTACTAAATCTATAGAATCCTAACCTAATAGATCCTAGCTTTTCTTAATATTTATACTCTACCTTAATAACCTCTTTAGAGAACTTATTAAGTCCCTCCTTAATATCTTTCTAGGTCTATTACCTTTTAAGCTTAATATATTAGTCCTAGAATATAGTTTAGTATTTCTCTATAGTATTATATAATTTATCTTATACTTTAATATAGTCTATATAGAAGTACTTTATATCTTATATTATACTAGATTAGATATATATTAGTTAATTTAGACTACTATAGTAGGAGTATACTTATAAAGCTTTAATTTTAATAAATCTATCCTATCTATAAAAAGTATTAGTATCTTTTAATTATTAAAGAAGTTACTTATTAGCTATACCTAGATTCTAATATACTAATAGTCTTAAAGATTATTTTCTACTTATAGTACTTAAACTTTATACCTACTTATATTTATATATCTAAGATACTATAAATAGATCTATTAAGGTACTCTTTTATAAAATTAACTACTTATTTATCTAGTATTATTATATATTAGTATAATATAGCTAGAGAGTTTATTATTATTATATTAAACTTAGGTTTAAGAAAAGATACTAATACTTAAAGAAAGGTATAGAAATACTATAAGACTAAAGATTATAATAGTAGGCTATAAGAGGCCTATTAGTAGTCTCTTTACTAAGAAAGCTATCTTATATAGCTTACCCTAGGTAAACTAGTAAGCTAGTTAGCTTTCTACTATCTATAATTATTATATTTAGCTTAAACTACTCTAGATCTAGTATATAGAGAAGGTAGCTTACTAATAAGATACTATATAAAATATTATTCTTATACTAGTAACTAGCCTAACTAGTAGAGTACTATAGTCTAGAGTAGATATATAGTAGTAGCTTCTAAATATACTAATAGTAATTCCTCTTTAGTTAGCCCTATCTATTATATATACTTATATACCTCTAGTATTTCCTATAGTTTAGGTATTTAGTATTTTACTTCTTCCTATATACTAGCCATCTTTAGATAGTTCTAGAGTAGATAGTTATTCTATATAGGCTATATAATAACTACTCTTACTCCTTACCTATTAATCATTAGTAGCCTACCCTAAATCTCTTAGTAAGGCGCCGTGATAGTAAAGTAGATAAGTAAGTACTTCTTAAGAGTAAAGAGTACCCTATACCTTACTACCTACTAGGTATAGTAGATATAGGCTTCTACTAGCTATCTAGTTATATTAGCTATAGTATCCCCTACTACTAGTAGGTTTATATTATCTATAAATCCTAAGGTAGTAGTTCCTACCTATTTAAGGCTATAGAGTAGGGGTGCTATAAAGAAGAGGAAGGATAGAAGAGAGTATAGATCCTTATAGGATTTCTATAGTTATAGCTACTAGTAGGGAGGTATAGTAGTAGCTAAGAGAGAGACTAGTATAGTAATCTATAAGGAAGGACTAGATAAAGTAGACTACCTATCTAGGGAGGATAGCTACCTAAAGATTATAGAGTAGCCTAATATATAAGATATAATTAAAGGTACTAGAGATATCTAGACTAAGTAGGGAGATAATCTTTACTAGTTTAGCTAATATCTAGGCCTAGTAGATCTACTTAGTAAGTAATTTAAGTATAGTAAGGGTAGAGTACCCTAGGTATACTTCTATCTAGGTATTAGAGAGTAGTCTATAATATTCTATAGCTTTAGATATTTACTAGATAATAATCTACTTAAGTATCTTACCTATAGTATTAAGTAATATAATTAGATAGTATATCTTAGCTACTATATAGGATAGCTTTTATTCCTTATATAGTACTATAGTATAGGAGTATTTATATACCTTAGAAAGGTAGCCCTACTAGAGGTATACCTAGAAGAGATAAGTAAGATATAGAGCTAGTATCTTACTATACTACTAGAGGCATCTATTAGCTATTCTATCTAGTCTAGGGGCCTTATCTAGGGAGACCTACTTAATTACTTATCCTATATCTTTAATAGTTACCTCTTAGTTAACTTAGACTACCTCTAGGTATTAGAATCCTAGGATATCCTAGAGGTTAGTAGGGGTAGACTAGGGGAAGAATACTTTAGTAAGTAGGTATACCTTAGTAGGGTTATTATAGTAGAGGATACTATTACTATCTTATAGGGGTAGGAATTAGGGTAGAGGAGGCTTATTAGTAGTATTCTAGCCCTATTTAGCTAGCCTCTAGGCTATCTTAGAGTCCTCTATTAGTCTAGTTATAGTATCTCTCTATTATTACCTACTCTCTAAGTATATCTTATATTTCTTAGAGTTATAGAGGGACTAGTATTCTATATAATCCTAGCTATTACTAGTATAGTACTACTTCTTCTAGGCCTTATAGGTAGTATATATAACTATAGAGTACTCCTTAGACTAGCTAGGATAGGACTTAGAGGAAGGGTATATCTATAGGATTATAGCTTTAACTAAGGCTTAGAGGGCTACTTAGATAGTATCTATTAGAGTATCTATCTCCTCTTAATCCTAGTAACTAAGTTATTCTATATTCTTAAGCTATTTCTAGAGGTTATTATTAGTTATTTCCTAGTCTATACTCTTCTACTATAGTTATAGAGGGAGGAGTAGAAGGGAGGGCGCCTATAGGCTAAGTATAGTTATAATTAGAAGATAGTCTAAGGAGGATTTAAGGTCCTAGTCTACCTAGTACTTAAGTATCCTCTACTATAGGTGCTAGTTAGTAAATATAAGATTAATAGTACTTTTAGAGTACTTATTCTCCTAGGTAATAGTCCTAGGAGGGAGTATAAGAGAGAGGTTATAGTAGGTAGTAGTTTTAATAAGTAGGTTAGAGAGTCTATAGATATTTTATATAGTCTCTCTACCCTAAAGCTAATAGTATAGGTTAAAGTCCCTATATAGTATATATAGGCTAGGTATCTAGAGGGCTACTTCTATAGCTAGTAGTCCTAGGGACTTAGTAGTTATATAGGAGCTAGAGGAAGGATAGTAGTAGTTATAGATATTAATAATAATATCTAGGAGTATAAGTATAAGAGTTATAAGATCTAGGGAGTAGCTTATAATATTCTAGTTATCTAGGTTAAGCTAGGAGCTAATATAGAAGGCTACTCTAGATCTTAGTTCTTATAGAAGAGAGGTATAATAGGTAGAGATTCTATAGAGTCTAGGTTTATTATCTAGTATTATCTATAGCTCCTATATAGCTAGGATATAGTACTTCTTAAGGTTAAGAAGATAAAGGAGAGGTAGAAGAACCTTATTTTAGCTATATTAGATATTATACTATATAATAGAGAGGTATAAGAATATAGTTATTAGATATTACTTAGGGGTAGCTATATACTAGGGGGAGTACCTATTAGTTTCTAAGTCTATATAGTACTATAAGGGGTCCTATAGATATTCTAGGAGGTATTAAAGTAACTCTTCTAGATAGCTAACTCTATTATATATATAGTCTAGGCTAGAATCTAGCTTAATTATCTTATAGTACCTTTAGAGGCCTTTCTCTTCTTACTAATATAGCTAATCTTTATCTACTACCTCTTAATATCTTAGAGAGGTGCCTAGGAGTCTAGGATAGGTATATAGAATAGTAGAGGGTACTATAAGATACTATTATTAGCTTAGATAGGTATAAGATAGAATCTTAGTATAATAGTATAGGCTTTTATAGTTTTAGCCCTCTATATATTATATATTCTATAGAGGTTACTCTATACCTAGTAGGAGCTATAGTAGTTAGTATACTTATACTTCTCCTATCTAATATAGTTATAGGTATTATATAGCCCTATATAGGTAGTATACTTAGTAGGAGCCTTATATAAGATAGATATATAGCTATAGGCCTAGTACTTAAAGTATTAGATAATAGTAAACTTACTACTATAGTAGAAGGCTAGGTAGAGCTTATAGTTATAGATTAGACCTTATTTAATAATAGTATTTATAGCTATAGGGGTAGATAGGTAAAGGACTATAGATAAATAGGCCTTACTAGAGAGCTTATTAGGTTATAGCTAGCCTATATAGATAATCTAGAGGCTAGAATAGAGGCTTTAGTTAGTAAGTATAAGCTCTAGAATAGTAGGAGTACCTTTAGTCCTAATTTTATAGATTATTACTAGGAAGGTCTCTCTAATAGGTTTAGTAGCTATAAAAGCTTAATTCTATAGCTAACTATCTATAAGGGAGTTATAGGTGGCTATATCTACTAAAAAGATCTTTAAATTACTACTAGGGAGCTTCTAAACTACTATAATCTTATTTATAGCTAGAAATTAGTCCTATATCTTAAGGCTACTAATAATAGCTACTAGAGTTATCCTAGTAACTCCTAGTCTCTATTCCTTATTATTAATATATATAGTAATAGCTATAAGGGTAGAAACTAGCTTTAGCTATACTAAGGGGACTATAGGAGTGCTAAGTATCTATTAGTAGGATCTCTAGGAGGCTAAAAGTAGTAGGGGATATTTAGAGTTATAGGTAGCTATTTAGAGGTATTTATATAATTCTAATATTAGATCTATAGATAGGGAGAGGTAATTCTAGTAATCCTATATAATTTTAGAAGATTTCTTAGTTCTAAGTAAGGCTATAAATTTTTTATAGTAGCCTTAGTATAAGTAATAATATTAGGTTAAGAGGCTATCTAGTAGCTAGGGCTATTACTAGGTTAATTAGTAGATATCTTACTATCCTTACTAAAGAGATGGTAACATGTTAGGTGCGTTATGGCCATTTTTTTTACTTGGTGGTGGTGGTGGTGACGGAGGCCGCAAGGTAGGCTCGGAGATTGTGCGTGAATGGCCGCTGCGCCCGCCGGGCAAGTGTGTCGCAAAACAATACGGCGGCCCACAGACTCCAAAGCCTCCCTCCTCACAACTCCCCGTTTGTCGCTCGCCTCCACCTCCACCTCCGCCATCGCCCACATCTACGACTTGCTTTTCGTGACGAGCGGCTCCTTTCCCCCCAGCGCTTTCGCGGCAAAGATTGAACACCACAGCGACGTTGCCGCGGCGCGCTACCACCAAACCCACCGGCGCGTTCCACGCCAAATTCTGGGCTCAAGACGACCGCGACGGCAGAAGTTGGCTCAGGCAAGCAATGAAGGAGCAGAAAAGAGCAGATGCTGACTTACATGCTTGACAGAATCCTAGTCCCTCCAACGTCTTCCGCCTGGTCGCCGCCGCGAAACCCTGCCGCGTAGCACGCGTAGACTGCGACAATTCCAAATCCTGAGGCTCTTCCGTGGTACATATTTCCAAGCACACGTTGTGCAAACAACATTGGGGGGGAGCGCCCACGTAGAAGATGCTACGGCAGAGAGGTGCTAGGCCGTGCGGACTCCGCCGGCGGGCGCAAAGGAAGGCGGGACGCGCCCACCGCTGACGGTCAGAGAAACATGCCTGGGCTTGACAGATAGGGTTCTAATCGAGTCGCGCAGAGCGGCCGCGAAAGAGTGATGCGGGCCTGGTTGGTGACGGCATGGGATCCTCGGCGTGTGGGATAGGGCGGCTCCAGCCCGTACATGAAGAGAATCACTGCTCACGCGCTCGTTGAGGAAACAATCCACCGTAAGCAGGGTTGACATCAACAAGTTTGGCATTAACACGGTTCGTATTGGTGGCTGTAAGGGCTGACTGAAATAAGATGCGTAGTGTAAGGTGTGGGCAGCTCAGCAAACCCGCCGGTGGGTTTGGAGTTCATTTTACATCTCGGTAGAAATTTTGCAAATGTTGCTGGAGATCACTCACGTTTTCCAGGCGAATTAACCCCTTCGCTCCGCGTCCCCATCCATCGCGCCCTCTCCACTCAAGGCAGGCTCAATAGTGGGCCTTGACCCCGCTCGTCTGGCTCGGCACCGGCCGGCATACCATCTTTTCAACGCGACAAGTCATGACATGGCAGCCCAGGCCCAGCGTTGTTGAATCCTGGCCATCCGAAGGCTGTAAGTCTGAAGTTTGCGACTGCACCACACTGGGTAGACGCCATGCAGTCGGGCAGTCGTTGCTTCAGCGCCGACAGCTGCTTCTTTGAATCTCCGCTCGGTCGCGGGCGATGGAAGTGGCGTGTATAGACGGACCAAATCGTCACGGGCGGCCTTTTCAGTGGCGATAGTGGCATGGTCAGGGGAGCGGAAGAGGCTGAGCTCCTCCGTTGGCTGTGATGGTTGTGGTTGAAGTCGTTCCGTCTTGAGCAACGGCCACGGCAACTAGGGGCGAGGATGGGCGCCAGGTGTCGGATACTTTGTTTTTGATGCAACCGACCGCTGTCCTGCTAGTTTTGGCCCATCATGTAGGCAGGAGTCGTGTGATTCGGGTATGTCATGGCGAAGTGCTGCAATCCATGTGCCTTGAAATAGTGGTAAGTTTCTAAGTCAATGTAAAGGATCCACCAATCTCGGGCCAATATCTCAAATCGGCCCTAGGCTTCTTCTCAACAAGCCACAAGAATGAAAATTTAGGTCAGTCTAGGTAGAGTGTCGGTCATTGCAGAAGTTGTTGCGATGGAACCGGGGCGATGAGCGATGTGCAAGCAAAAGATGGCCCAAGACCAAAAGATGAAGAGGCGGGAGGCGCGCCGCTCGAGAGACTGGCCACGGCCGTGGTTCTGACTGGGATCGCATGCTTGCGCGTACTCCTTGGCGGTTTCCTTGGATTTTCAGCCCATCATGAAAAGCGAACTGTTATCCCCATCTCCTTTATCTCAGCGACTACTTCCCTAACACCCCCTTTTCTAATTCTGACACCGCCCCCATAATTCTGACAACCCCACCGGCCTACTGCGCGCACTGTAAGTCTTATGAGGTTTGAAGTTATAAGTGCGCGGCCTCTGATTGGCCGGCTACTTGACCATATACCTCGCACAGAGATGTAGCCAATTAGAGGCCGCGCATTTATAACTTTAAACGTCGTAAGACTTACAGTGCGCGTAGTAGGCGGATAGGGATGTCAGAATTCAAAAAGGGGGTGTTAGGGAAGCGTCCGCCTTTGTCTCTCATTCCTTCATGAGCTTTTAAAGTCACGTTAGTACCTAGGTACCTATTCAAGTAAACCACGGCTTTACTAAGCTGCTGCCCCTTACCTTGTGACCAGACTCGAAACCGTCGCTTTCCGCCCATGCCCCCGGTGATCCATGTTCATCCAGCGCTGACGTCGAGGGCGGACGGCAGAGGCGGGTAGGTCAGTGATTGTCGTGTAGCAGTCCATTTCTACATCGCCGAACGACTTGATTACGCTCATGAGCCACGCCACGCCACGCCGCGGCCCTCAACACTCTGGGGTTCAGGCGGCGGCGAGTAAGTTTTCAAGAGCTTGGATGCATTCTCTGAGGGCTGAGTATAGGCCCTTGAAACGGGTGGTCGCTGTCTGATGGTTATGGCGTGCCAAGTCAGCTTTTGTCCATGCTGTGGGTCTGGCTGTGACGCACTCGAAGATGTTTTAACCAGCGACGGCCCTTGAAATGCGACAGACACGGCCTGCATCCTCTCCTGCACCATCCCAAATAACATATCCGGCAGACCGACGCCTTGGCTCGTGTTTCGAGGCGTCCCCATCACGGGATCTCCAGCAGAAACGTTGCCCTTATGCTTGCCGCCGGCGCAGGATCTAAGCTTAGTGCTCCTCGATGTACTCTACCACCCATTCAAAGGCGCCTTGCCTGTATCTGACCGCGACGAGTGCATCGTGGAGGGCGGGATCGGTCGGTAGGGCTCGAGGGCCACAGTATTGTTGGAGAAACCAGCCAGCCAAGGTTGAAGTGGCGAACCGCTCCGACATGCTGAATGTCGTTCCCATTGGCATGGCGCGCTGAGGACAGCACTTCATCGTCTGCGGTTGGGGGCAGGAGGAGGAAAAGGAAAAAGACGGTCATGCAGAGTTATATCAACACAGCAGAGGTGAGACGTATGCGATGAAGAAGATGAGCCAGGCCCATGGCGCACACGGAAGGGCGTGCTGGGCACGAACGGCAGGAGGTTGGTGTTGGAGGCGGGCGGAGGCCGATTTGAAGTTTGAAGTGAGCTTTCTCTTGTGTAGGAACGGGCAGAGATGCACAGGAGCCGGCTGCAGCTTGGACTTGTTCTTGGACCTGTCCCTTTTGCTGGCGGGAGTGACAGCCATCTTGGCCAGGGGAAGGGTGCGGATGATGCTGCGCAGGCGGCGATGTGTGGGTTTGCCTTCGATGCTTTTCGGGGAGACTTTCTTCTTCTCGAATGGGTCCTTGTCAAGGAACGTCTCTGGCCGCGAATTTTAGAGCGTGTAGAGCTCCAATCAATGCGTTTCAACAGGACAGAGCCAAGGGATGCGTGGGGGCAGAATTTGGTGGAAAGTGCAGTGGTAGAGCGGTCCATGATGTCGTTGTGGACGTAAGCGTTCCGTTGGTGGTTGTGGTGGTGACCATCGATTGACGTCCTGTCTTCTCATCTTCGTTGCAAGACGCCGCCGTCGACCTGGTCAAGGTAAGGTAGGCGCTTACTGTACCGTCTGCTGCCAATGCGGTGCGTGCGAACTGGTCGGCCGCGTTGAAGCTGCGTGCGCCCTATCTCGTACTGAGGAACGGCCGTAGCTTGTGGGTCAGTAGACGGAGGGTCGAAGACGAGCAATCGGGCAGTCCTCCTGGCGGGTTGTGTTTGGAGCGCGCGAGCTTTTCTCCCTTTTGCGGTTCGCTTTCACCAGGTCGAAAGATGACGGCCGGTCAAATGCCTGGCGTCTGTTTGTAACAGGGTTTTTTCGTGAAGGACTTGTGAGACAAGGAAGGGGAAGACCGAGACTGCGAATGCTTTCCAGAAGGCACTTGGGTTTTTGGAACGTGTGTGAAGTAGTCCTCAGACTTGGCCTCGTAAAGTCGAGGACTCAGCTCAAATCCACAACGGTCGGCGCCGTGTTTCTTTTACCACCGCGAGTCTTTGGTGGAGGCATGGAGGACAGTGGTGGATCAGATGATGACGCAGGCTGCGCAGGCACGGCGGACGCCTTCATTGCGCGCCTCCTCATTTAGGGGGGCAAGGACGCGGCCGGCAGATCAGACGAGGTTGACGGTTTGGTCGCTTGCTTCTTCGCTCTGGAACGCCGTCTACTAGCAGAGTTGGTGCGGCAGCTAACAGGTAGAAGAGAGGTGCCCCTTTCTAGATGACGACTAAAACCCACAAAGCACTTTAGGGCCCAGTAGATGAAGCCGGCAGACAGTCAGTATTTACCACCAGTGCAGCACACAAACCTCCAGGCTCTACTCCACCACCAGGCCGGCCCGCTATGCCATCAAAACTCGCGTCCTTGTGCCCTCCCACCAATACGGAACTCGTTCGCTTCCGCAGCCGAAGCATTTGATTAGCTTCGGGAGCGATTGCCTTTACGTGTACCCTCAATATCCATGATTTTCCATCATCCACGATTTCTCCCTCCCATCATCTCCGTAGAAGATCACCAAGAGGGAGCAAGAAGAGGTGGAGCGCCGTGAGCGCGAGGAAAAGGCCAGGCGTGCTGCACAGCTCAAGAGAGAGTAAGAAGAGCATGAGCGTGAGCGTCTCGCGAGGCTAAAAGCAGGGAGTGAGGAGGCGGAGTTTCGCGATCGATTTAGGCGCCAGGAGGAAGCCAAGCGTGCTGCTCAGCTGAAAAGAGAGTAAGAGGAGCGCGAGCGCCTGCGCCTGGCGAACATTCAGGCGGAAAATGAGGAGGCCTGGTGAAAGGAGCGTGAGTGACAGCTGCTCTTGCAAGTGCAGCGCATCGATGCCATTGCCTAGATCGAAGCCTACCCTCACTCTTGCATGAACATCACTGGAGATGCACTGGCTGGGAAGTGAAACGAGCTCCTCGCCTCGCCCTGAAGATGGGAGTGGGAGAAGCCGGGCAGCGGATGCGTAGTCTTGACGGCGGGTGGGTGAGAGGGACGTTGATAGGTGTGCGCGCTCCAGTGGGCGGTAGTGGGACCTTTGGGATGGGACACGGCAGCCCAGCCACACCACTCCGCGATGGCACGCATGACTGCACGAATGAAGCACCCGGAAGAAACCCTGTGTGTGTATAGAGAGCATAGCAGAGCGACGCAGGAGGCGGATGGCTGTGTGATGCATCACGCAAGCCTGTGCTGCGCTCGCCAGTTGATAAAGGGCAGGATAAAGACGCCGAAGGGAACGCGCTTGAGTGGGCTCAAGACGTATACGCCGTGGACTTGAGCAGTGCGGACGGTCCGCGCGAGTTGCTCTCTTGGTGATGAGAGAACTTTTGGACAGGTGGCAAGTAGATCCTTTCTTGTCATGGTGAATCGGTACTGTAGGTACAGCACAGGAAAGTCTCAGGTAAAAGAAAGGCCATCACGTTATGCGGCGAGAGTAGATAAGCGAAGGCGTAGGCAAAGGAGGATCAAGAGGAGGAAAGGCACAGACATGAATCCATACCATTTTAACAAGCATCTAGACTTTATAAATCTTACGTTCAAGGGGGCGGAGACGTTCCCTAACTCCACGGAGCCAGGGGCGGCGGTCCTCGACTTGCGCGGGCGCGGGCGCGGACGCGGACGCGCCATCATCCCTATCATTTTGCATTAGTATCTGACAAGTAAAAAAATTTACAGCGTACATAGCCTCGTCGTCGCCGTCGGCCATGGTCCTATTCTCTATGAGTATCCGATACATTATGGGAAACAGACTGCAGCTTACATGTCGGCGGCAGCGGCAGCAGCAGCGGCGTTAATTATGCTGATAATGTCAATTGGAATCTGGGCGTGAATAGAAGAAAGACTGTAACTTACTCGTCGTCTCCGTCGTCTTCGTCGTCGTCACCGCCGTTGCCGTTGCCGTTGCCGTTGCCGTTATCGCTTTTCTTAATCAGCATCCGATGTGTAGCAAGACCTAGACTGCAGCTTACAGGTCGTCATCGTCGGCATCGACGGCGGCCGCGAAGGGGTTCCTGCTAGTCCTCATCAGGCTCCACTACGGGCAAAAGGAAGGATGGTTTGTAGCTTACTCGGGAATAGTAGCAGCAGCAGCATCAGCAGCCGGAGCTACGGGGGCGGGCGTGGCCGCACTATCTCAATTAGAGACTGCCAAAGAAACGAGGGGCAGTTTAGTCCTACATGGGGCCTTAGGGAGGGGCGACGGGGAGCGCTAGGGCGTGGGCGACAGGACTATCTCAGTTAGAAGTCGCTTCAAAACTGACGAGTTGGCCTTGACTTACCCGGCGCACGGGAGAGGAGCCGCGAGGCCAGCCGGAGGTAAACTGTCTCAATTAGAACCTATCACAGCAAGGAGGGACAACCTGGACTTACAATTGCGCCGGCGGAGGGATGGCGGGCACACCAAAAGCGCTACCTCAATCAGAGCCCGCCAATGACGAGAAGGACAGTTTGGACCTACTTGGCGGCCGTGGGATTAGGGGCGGTGGCGGCCACAGGCACGCCAAAGGGACTATCTCAATCAGAACCCGCTGCAGGACCAAAGGCCGATTTGGACTTACTTTGGTGGGGCCGTCTGAGCGGCGAGGGAGGGGTTCATGAGGCGGCTATATGTGGTCAAAACTTTGTCATGGCAAATAACCAGGAGCTGAATTGAGGCGTACGCGTGGGCGGCGGCATTTCTGTTCTCCATTAGAACCGAACTGACATTAGTAGTAGGAAACATGTTCTGATAACTTACGCGACACTACGCGCTTGCCTAGCCTGGTTGCGTTGCGTCTCAGCAGCGTTAAATTGAATGTATATTGCAAAAGCTGGTCAGATACCACAGAGCAGGTGGGCGCGTTCTGTGGTCCGCGTGCCAGAAGGCGAAGAGCTCGACTGGGGACATGGTGGGACCGCGAGGCATGGTGTGTGTGTGTGTGTGTGTGTGTGTGTGTGTGTGTGTGTGTAGTGAAGAGGAAGGCACGGGAAATCGAGAGTGAGGTTTTTTGGTAGCGCGGTGCGCACGCAACAACATTCGAGGACTCACCACCCCACACCGTCCGGAAAATCCCATCTCTCGTTCCAAGCCAGTGTACTGATTCGAGCAACAGGAAGACGCCCCATCACCAGCACACAGCTGGCCGCCGTCCTACCAAGCCCAGCCGCAATGCTCCCACCCACGCAGCCAGTACTTCTAAGCGCCCGACCGCTCTGCCACAACGCCACAATGTGACGCGCCTTCAAGGCCAGTCAGCCAACCGCCTGCTCACACAGCGAACGTCTGAGGGAAGGGCTGGGCCGCAGATTGAATGGATGCGCACGCTTGCCTGCCTGCCCACGCCGCAAGCCGGTTCCAGTATCCACCGTTGTCATCTGCTGCTCATCCAACGCTGACTCTGCAGTGGGTCGGGCAGCGCGCTCAGCTCGGAGGAGCCCACGCTCGGATGGAACACACGAGGTTGGTCAAAATTCCTCAATGGTAGCAACACGGTGGTCGGCGACGGTGGCCAATGAATAGGTAAGAGATGGGTAAAGTCTGCTGCGGCCTCTGCTGGCTCCGTATTGACATATTTTGGGCTGAAGAAGCACAAGTTGGAGGGATAGATTAGAGCGGCAAAATAAGGCTTTGGCCAGTCCGCACCGAGATAGAGAAACTGAGCAGTCCGAAAGGACGAATGGCTCAATGCTTCATCTACGGCAGGAAATGCGATTTACACGGAGGGGCCAAATTCTAGACAAATGCGCCTCATCTTTCAAGCCAGCCCTTGGCCATGGCAAGTTCGATAGGGGCGCTGCCAACGCCAACGACGCAATAAGGTGAATCAGCTACAGCTACGCCGGCCAGTCGCGTTGAGCCAGCCTCCTGTGTGGATGCTTTGCTTGTGTCCGTCTCCTTCTCACATTCGGTCGTCGTCCGCTTCAATGAAGAGTGACGCTTTGGTTTTCGTGGAGCTGTTGGCGCTGCTGCTGATGGTCGAGTCGGGCTTCCGTCTTCTGTGGCCAAGGCCCTCATGTAGTCGTCCAGCCATTCCCGGGCCTCTTGTCTGGCATCCAAAACGTTTGAAGCCTTTCCTCTGCGGCCGACTTGATGTTACATACGGCACTACTGACAATCTCTCGCAGCGGGTCTTCCACGAGGCATATCGCAGATGCCACCCAGGGGCTCATCGTCGTCCAAGTATTCGTCGAACAGGCCAGTGATATGGGGCTGCAGGGTGTCGGTTTTTGATTCCTTTCGTAGCAAGGCGGTCAACATCTCGCACAGCGGCGGGATTTCTTTCATTTCACCTTGAGAAAGTTGCCAAGTGCCTCCCGTATTATACTACGCCTTGGTCCACCACGTTCCTGTAGGGGGCCGCGGGGCGGCAGTGGTGCTCGAGGGATTGACCGGGCTGAGCGCCAATGCTGAGCAGTCGGTCTCGCTAATTGTGCTCGGCACAAGAGGTTGCGGAAGCGTGGTCGTTTCGGCGGAATATCTGATGCGCTGCTCGAGTCTGCACCAGGTGTCAGTAGTAGTATTTGCCTACCCAGGGAATGATAAAACCTGCCAGGGTCCTTGCCTTTGCGGGTTGCTCGCGGCGATCACTGCCCCGGCGGCGCATCATCCTGTGTATTGAACACGGTGTGATGGCGGCACTGTCGCGCGCCAATCCCAGCGCCATACAGGCGTCGAGGGATAAACGGGAGCCAACTCAGCTTCCCATCCACGGCGAGCGCTCTGGAGCTTTTTGGGCGGGCCTGGTGGGCTGCCTGGACATGCTGGCTTGGTCGCTCGGAACGCGCCAACTTTGTTTGGTGTCAGGCTGAGACCGTCGAATTGTGGAACAAGCACGCTGCTGGGAGTAGGCACTGATGGTGAGGGAGAGGACGAAAAATGTGGGGGGCGAGTGGAAATGAAACGAGACGTACGCGGGGAAATGCGGGAGCTCCGTGGAGCCGCCGCCGGGCCCTGTTGGGCGGGCAGACGCGTCGGCAGCGCGACGGGACGTGTCCCGCGTCTGGTGCAACCCACTCAACAACCACAACAACACAACGCGTCTTGACGCGACCGCACCGCTTCAGCACTCTCAACCCCATCCCTTCCCGTGGGAATGCCGCAAGGTCTGTGTACACAGTGGCCCTTCCTTAACATCACCCCTCCGCTCACACCTTTCGCAGACGCCGCGTCGCCCAACCTCCCAGGAAGCTCCACAGCCATATTCCCCTCTTCCACCGCACACACCGCGATGCCATTGCTTCGGTCTCCACTCCAATTGCACAGCATGCGCCGGCGTCACAATCCAGTTTCTCAGCCCAGGCCTTGCAGCGCACGCAAGCAATGCCAGGGAAAATTGCCCGGCGCAGACGCAACTCGCCGCTTGCCACGCTCCCACTTGATGGCAGTTGAGGAGAAAGCTCGTACGATGCCCTGCCGGCTCGCATGCTACAGTCGTCAGGGACACCACCAAAACTTCCAGGGGCGCGTCGCGCCGCGCGAGGAGAACATTGCATTATTTACGAAGAAGCAAGCGCCTTCAGACATCGCAGGGCACCGTCGGGGTAAAACGGGTAGCAGGAATGGCCACTGGCGCCTTGATTGCGTGGTTTGCTGCGTGCGCGTCGCTCAGTTGCGTTTTGGTGGGTTTGCTCATGTTCTGGGGCTCTCTCGAGTCTCTCCTACTTAGTCGCCCAGATCCACCCAGGTGCCCCAGCATCGTCGCCAGCACAGTTCTTTCGGCCCAGGCGTAACACTCGTTCCGGCTGATGGTTTCACGCTCGGAGAGGTCTGCCTCTCCCACGTCACCAGAGTTTTCCTACCTGAGTCTTCGGCTGCGACGCCGCCACACCCCTGGGCGCCACCGTCTCCGAAAGCGAAGACTTTTATCGCACGCTGCGCCGCAGATGTACTTGTTCAAGGTTGCGTCTAAGATCCTCGGTCATCGGCCTGGTTTTCCTCATGGCACGGGAAGCTTGGAGGGCGCTGTCGACTTGTTATGCCTGGCTTTGGCTTTCCTGATGCGCGGACCAAAAGATGGAGTAGGGCGCAAGCGGTGGCGCCGCACGACCCAACCCCACATCATCATCCTCATCTTGCCCAGCCCCCTCGATTGGCTACACCTGAGACTTTGCAGAGACGAGTGACTGACGATCAGCTTTCCCCGCCATAGTCGCATGTCTTCGCTAACCATCAACGAGCAAGTGGTGCAAATCAATGCCCCGGAGCCTGATAAAGGAGCAGTGTAGACTGTGGCAACTTGCAGGTGGGGCACACAATCGACGCTTTCCGACCGACTTCAGGAGGCACTACTGGTATTGATCAGTATCGAAGCTCAGTACGGTACAAAGATTCTGGACTTTCGCTGACCGCCCATCCACCCGACTTCTTCGCTGCGATGCCGTCTACGCTCCGCCCTCGCTGCAGCCCCTTTGACCCAACCATGCGAGCCGTGCAACTTCGGCGTGGTCCACCTCAATTTTAGCAAAGATGAACATCACGTTGTTGCTGCGGCTGCATCCAGGAGCATTCGCCACCGCAGCCGAAGCTAGGGAGCGTGGCTCGCTGTCATGATTGCGCTCAGGGAACAGTCATTTGCCTTCCGACTTCATGGTTTCTTCCTCAACACTCACTGTGCCATTTGGCTCATGGGCGTCGTGCACCTCCAAGACCACGTGCAGTTATGCTGGTATGCTTGCTCTGGCGATGACCGCGATCATAACCCCGCTAAATTCCGCCACGTACAAAGTCCCCGCTGCTTCTGGCGACTTCATTCCATGTGTCGCGGCCGCGGCTTTCTGTGTCAAAAAGGGAGCTGATTCTCGTGTTTTTGCGGCTGCTCTGTACAGGTGAGAGAGAAAATCTTGCTTGCTCCTTTGTTAACTAGCCGGTCAGCTTGCTGGCCCTCAGACTGATGGCAATTCGGAGGCTTCCCATTCACACACAAATGTTCTAGGCCATGTGCAGGCCCTGTGCTCGACGAACCCATTCGCGTCAATCTACCAGCACCGACGAAAGAACGGCGACGTCAGTCAAAGCAGCGTTCTGCAACAGGGCCGTGGTGGTTGCTTGAGAAGTCAGCAGGAGATTCGCCTTGGAGACGCTCAGACAAAGCTGTCCGAGGTCCAACACCTGCGACATGTGCTCTGGAAGAAAGCTCTGTGAGCCGCAATTTTCGTCCAGCCCCGCGCTCCCTCGACTTCGACACGTGCCTTGTGAGCGGCGAATTTGCGCTTGCGCCTCTTTCCCGTTTCGTTTGCTGCCTGGGGCTTTTGGGACGAGGAATGCCCCGTGAGGCGCGTTTGTTCGCACCAGCACATCGAATCAATATCGCAGCCCCTCTTCGCCATCATGCAACTCTGCGACAATGAAAACATACAATGCTGCAGGCCAAGCAGCCGGAGAGACATGACGCGACATGGAACTAAAGCGTATGTGAGCAACGGGAGGTGACAAATTTCTGCTTTTTCGCGCCGCACGAGATGAGGGCCCCGCAACAAATCCCTGCATCTGTCTCAACTCTTCTTGCGGGTCTACACTGAAAAGGACTTTAGGAGAAGGTCCTGAGGAACACGATAGGTCAAGTCCCAGCTCAAATGCCTCTGAGTCCCAGATGCCGCATACTCTTCCCCGGGTTAACAAGGCCCTCGTGCTGGTTTGGTTCCATCTGCGACCAAAGCATGACGACCCCGATAGGTCGCAGCCGATCCGAGCATCTTTCCGCCACTTCGGGAAGTCTGTGCCTGAGTCAAGGCCGCACGTTCTACAAACGCCTCCAAAACCAAGCACCCAGAGCCTCAATTCACCATCGGTATAGATGGACCACTGCACCTGCCTCGACCTCATCTACTCCGGCGTCACATCCCCATATCTACGGCTCAAAGACTAACCGAGCTTGGGGCAGAAGTTATGGCGCCATCCGTGAGGGTGGTGGGAAGGTGATGTCAGTTGTGTGTTGCCCTGACCTATTGGTTTGAGCGCCTTAATGAGAGACATGGCAGCCCGTGTCCGACCTGTTGATCAGTCCCCAAAGCCCCTCTTCAAACCCCTATACATGTCTTGCCCCCTTCCATTTCCCCTTGATCCTTCCCACTCAGATAGGATTGCATTCCTGTCGCTATTCCGGCCTACAAATAGGCTGGGTGTCACGTCGACCCTTCCACGTCCACCTCGTGCGTCTATTCTCAATTCGAGGCAATGGAATGCGAGGGCTTTACCAAGAAAGGACAACGGTGCCGGAACCGCGTCAAAAACAACCGATTCTGTCGCTTCCACATTCCTTCCCAAGCGGCCGCATCGCCCAAGGCGCCGCGCCCACCTTCGCCGCTCTTTGTGGAGCTCGATGCAGACGCCGGTAAAAAGGACAACGATGACCACAACGACCAGGGCGCCATTTGGGATTTGTACCATGGCAAACACGACAAATCCCTCCAGACCCGTGGCTGTAAGTCGAAAGCTACTGGCGCTCGCCCCGTCCGCAATTGCAGGATGTCAAAGATTCGCAATGGGTTTCTAGAGTCAAGCGATGAAGACGGAGAGGAGGAAGAGGAAGAAGAAACAGAGGACAATTCCAAGTTCAAGGAACCTAGTTTCGCACCCACTGGTAAGTAGCAGGAGCCCCCCATTCGACGTTCTTGTCTTCCTGCTTTTTTACTGACAAACCCATCAAAGCCCCTCCCTCTCACGCTCATGTGGGCATGACCGACCACGGCATGGTCCAGATAGCAGCCGGAATGCAAGAGCGCAGGACCCGTTGTATCCAGGCCGAGAGAGCAGCAGCAGCACCACCACCACAAGCGTCAAAATCAGCAATTGGTGACGAAATCAACGAGCTACTCGAGCGCTTGCAAGATTTACGCATCAAGCACACAGTCCCGAGGAAGAATGTCGCGCTGGCGGCCATTTTCGGCCGGGTTGGGAGCGATATCAGAGAGATTGAGAAGCTCTTGTCACGCAAGTAGCAGAAAGGAATGATGTTCCATGGGGATAAAGGCTTTGCTGGTTACTTGCATCCTAGCTTGTTCTGTTCGGCAGTCAGTAGAAACCACAGCCTACATTATCAATTCAGTTGGTCCCAGCACAGAGTGCCTATCACTACCGGTCCCCGTCGGCCGGGAGTAAGTATCGCGTCCAGCGCTTCATGCACCTCTGAGTGATATCCAAACAGGCTGTCTCTCCATTTCCTTCAGACTGAGCTTCGCACGCTTCCTCCCTGTCCGCCAGCCAGGCCAGTCTCGCCCGATTTCCAAGATGCCGGCGAAAATGGCCGGTCCGCTCAGTGTACGTGAAGGCGTTCGCCACTTTCATGCACCCGCGGCCCACAGCAACAGCGGCCCTTGGCTACACGGCGACATTCAGGGGTGACACCAATGGAAAGAGGAATGCGACACGGTGGTGATTTCGTTGGCAATCCATGCCAATGCGCCAGGTCAAAAGACTCGGGAGCAAAATTAGAGGATCTTGGGCGTAGGCGGAGGGAGTGGTGTCTGTCTCGTGCCCAGGAGACGTGTGCGGCATTCAGCTCTCTCGAAATCTCATACCAATGGCAGGATGTTAAATAGCGCCGCAGCCGGCGGCGACGCACGCTTCTTCCTCCTCTTCCTCTTCCTCTTCCTTCTGTCATCCCTCATCCTACTACATATAACGACATGCCAGCAACGTCAACAACAAGGTCATGCAGATTGAGGGGCAATCAGGAAGGCAGCACGCTCCTGGCGTTTGGCGTGGGCCACACCGCGGCACGGTGACGTCGCATCTCGCTGGCGTTGGCGATCTCGGATTCGGGTGTGGCTGCGGAAATCGCTGAAGTCATGTGGCCTTTAGGCAGTATGGTGTCGCAGCGCTTCGACTTGGCCATAGAGGGACGAAGTGACGAAGCAGAGGGTCGAAAATGCTGCTGATGATGGCCCCTAACGCCTCAAAAACACTGAAAGCTTCTTGGTTTCTTTTCATGTTGCGCAGTTAGCCAGGGAGATGCCTTTACACATTGCTATTCCCTGCCCCAACACAGCCTTTTATACCATTGCCAGGCATATTTTCCAGCTTTCATGAGGGTATCAAGTTAATTCTCATTCAACCACGCTGTCTTCTTTTAATCCTTACTCACAAGCTCTATGGTGCAAAAGCGTCGCGCGTCCACTAGTTAAAGACGAGGATTCAAATCGGGCAACATGAAAGAGGCCACGATTGCACCCGGCAGAACTCGTCCGCGAAAAATTGCGGTCGTTCTGCTCTGTTTGATGCATCCCCAGCTGTGTCTACATTACTAGCCCATACTATCCGCGGATCTAGCGGGCATGTAGTGTTGATCTCCCACTTCATGACACTTCATGGCTCATGTCCAATCCATGTTACTTGTTTGCCAGTCTGACAGCTTCCGGTTTGGCTTGCCGGCCTACCTCTCTGTCGCGCCCGTGATGCCTTTAACTACCCGCCAGTGCGAAGCCGTGTCATCGGGCAGCGAGTATGGGAAACTGTCGTCACTAGCACCCGCACCAAGCTCATGTTGACTACCATAACTCGCGTGCAGACGGAGTCTCAACCCGGGCGTTTGGCGAGTAGCAGCAGCAGTCTATGATGCAGCCTGAGCACACGATACAGCCGCCGCGGATGCCTGTGCACACAAAGCGTTCAAGTAGTGGAGAAGCCACGGATGATACCCACCGTCGGACTCCACGGCCAGCTCATCATGGCATTCGACCACTGCGACCCTAGAGCCTCGAACGAACAGAGCTCCGGCTTCTGTTGTGCAGGGCGGAGGGAATGATGGAGCAAGAAAATGGGGATGTGGTGATGCGATGCGGCACTTGGCTCCAACAAACAGCCTGACCGCACGAAGCCGCAGTGGTATGAGAATGAAGTCCCTTGTTGAGACGCGACAAGCCGACGGCTGATCGCGACAAAATGAGATGGTTTGCTCTTCATCATTGTGATGTGCGCATAGCAAACCAAGGTGACGCAGATGTGGCGCCGGGTTCGCGTCGCTTCTGGGTGGTTGCTCCTTTGAGGTCTGAGATTGAGGTACATGTACTCTGCAGTGAGTGAGTGGGTGACTGCCTCTTACCTTCCTCGCCACAGCAGCGCCGCCTCTACCTCGCCAACCCTCGCCACTACATTACCCCATCTTCGTTGACCCGGCCGAAATCTCCTCCAACGCAACATGTCCCGCGAGCCAGCGCCATCGTGGCGCAACATCTTCGATCCGGAGTCCCCCACGCCTCGCCATCCACGTCGTCGAACCTCTGGCTCAATTCGCGAACCGACTCTCCTCCAACCTCGCCACGGACGCGACCAACAATCCTCCAGCTCGGTTCGCGAACGGTATCCTGTCCAACCTCCCCGCTCAAACGCACCGTCTTCGAACAATCGCCAGTCGCGGATTGGGTAGGTGGCCCAGTTGTCTGTTTTTGGCTTGGGGATATTGCTAACATGAATAGCAATTCGAATCATGCCAATAAACCTCGCCCTCGTCGACCTTCCGGCTTGATTCGCGGCCGCTCTCTCGTCGAGCAACCCCGCCAACCTTCCCGCTTCATTCGCGCCCCATCTCTCGTTGAACAACCCCGCCAACCTTCCCGCTTGATTCGCGACGCGTCTCTCGTTGAACCCCGCCAACCGGGTCCCCGCCTGAGCGCAGAACCCTCTGCCAGCCGCCAATCGCACCTCGAGTAAGTGGCCTTGTCCATCTGTCGTTGAGTGTATTGCAAACGCGACCAGGAATTTGACATTGACCCACAACCATATACTTCGCGCCGTTGAGACGGACGAATGCGCACTCTGTCTGGGCGAATTTGAGGGCACTGCTCTGTTTGTTGCCCCTTGCCGACACGTGTGGCATTTCGCCTGCGTCTTGCCTCTGATTGCGTCGTCTCGCCCGGAACACCCCATGTTCAAGTGTCCAATATGCAGGAGGGAAAGCAATCTCTCCAAAGGGCCTGAGGAAGGAGCATGAAGACCGCACGAGGACAGGACGGCATGAATATCCATGTTGTTGCTGTCGGCGAGAAGGAAGGGGCTGGTGTCGTCTTCACCATCGTCGCGAAAGCTCCAACGCAAAGTCGCAATGCACGACATCAACCTGGAATGCGACAAAGAGATCCACCTCTTCTCCACTCCCGAACTGGAGCCTGGAGGAGAATTTGCACGCCTTGTGGAGCCGGGCGATCCGCTGCGGCAATTGATGGCCTGTGGTTCAAAGGCGACGGCGGGAAGTTTGGCGTCTCAGCTATTTTTGATCAGGACCTGAGTGGATCAGGAGCGGGAGTGGGTGTATTATGTGGCCAAGGTACATGGAGGTAGCGAGGAGTCTCTATATAGCAGCGCAAGGGCACCAGCATGGCAAGCAACCTATGAGAACCTCCCTCCATCATGCAACATGAAGTCGCCGCGCGGTACATCAGCAATTCCAGGGCTGATTTTAAGGCTGAATCGTCCCGGACAAGAATTCTTCGACTCTTAGTTGAAGCTTAAGGCAGACCATGCACGTCGTAGGTAATGGTTGCATCGGTGAGAGAAGCGGACATTGGGTGCCTTGCATTGGTCACTGTCAGGGACCCCAGGGAGCGGGATACAACGCATCGTCCTTCGCGGCAACTACTTCTCGCGCGTCCAACGCTCCAGGCTGCGTGCCTTCCAGCAGCAAGCTCCCCTTTTCTGTCGGGGAGGATTGTCCGGTCGCCTCGGGCGACAGGATCAAGTTGACGGCTGAGCCGCTGGATGGCGACGCGAATGGAGGGGGGGGGAGGGGACGGAGAAGCCTGACTGCTGAGATGTTGAGGACTACAGCATTGCGACGTCGACGACTCATCCAACGACGAGCTCAACCTAGACGCCATGTCACGAGCAGCGCAATCCGCCAGAGCTGGATTCAACTTCTATGATGAAGAGGAAAAGGCCGCACGACCTGCAGCCACCGCATCAGAGCAGATGAGAACGCACCTCTGCTTCGTTTGCCGCGGATGGCGCGTAGAACTACTCCTGCCAGCCCAGAGTCACGGCCACCAGCAGGATCGTGCCGTCGCCCAGCCCAGCGCGAGCCGGGGCAGCAAATTGTCTCCTTGGCGGCTCCGTGTCTCCTGCGGCGCCCACCAGAGTGCCTCGCAGCGTTGCCTCACGACACCACACACCACAGTCTTGTTCCATCTCACTCGAGTCCTCCGTTTGTTGTCCAACTTGGGGTGCGCGATGCTGTGCGAGGCTGAAGCGCGACTGGGCATTGTGAACCAGCCCACGGGACGTGCCCGCCGCGCCCATCCACGCTCAAGGGTCGCCGGCGTATCCGATGCCGTGAGCGATCTGGTCCAAGTTGCGATGCCACATGGAGGACAGAGGACGAAGGAGGGTCGGTGCGATTGAGGGGCGGAGGAGGAGCGGAGGAGGAGGAGGAGGAGGGCCGGAATCAGGGCCCGGCGGGACTCAGAGGTGGGGACGGAACCGGAGAATGAAGGCGAAGGCAAAGCGCGGAGCTTGAGCGGCAGTGTACGCAGTGGATGAGCGAAGTTGAGGCAGCGGTAATGGATGAATGTGGGCGTGGAATCGGGCGAGGGTTCTTTGTCACCGGTGGGTGTTGTGAGCCAGGACGGGAGAGGTCGGGTTTCTCGCTGGCGGGATTGGTCATTCTCGCTAGCGGGATTGGTCTTGTGATAAGCCGCCGGCGGGAAAGCTGCTGGCGAGACGGGAATGACAACGGAAGCCGCCAGCGAGAAGCCGGGGAAGCTGCTGGCGAGAATGCCGCTGGCGAGAATGATATGTAAGCCGCCGGCGGGAATCGGCGGGAGTGATAAGCCGCTGGCGGCTTTCCATTCTCGCTGGCGGCTTGTAGGCCAGAAGGAAACGCGCGACCGTCGCGCAACCGTGACGACGACACTGCCCCCGCGACTCGCCGCCACACCTTGCATCTGATGTAGCCTCCGCATCTACATTACCCAATGCCTCTGCTGTGCCTCACGACGGCTTTGGTGCCAGGACACCATCACACACACACGATGAGGGCCGCTTGCACCAGTTGCCCCACCGCCAGACCTCATCTGCACCTGACTGCAGTCAGGTGTCATTGGCAGGAACCTGGTGAGCAGTCGCGCCCTCAGCTCCACCTGCAGGACCATTTGGGGGAAGTCGCCTCCCTCTCTGTCTCCAGGTCTGCCCGGTCCATCGGGTCCCCCGCACTCCTGTCTCGCTGGTACGGTACTTTCACCAACTTCACCACCTTCGCCTCCTCATCTCGCTACTTTCGTCAACTCCACCACCTTCGCCTCATCCTCTCCACTTCGTCGCCCAACCACCTTTTCCAAGTGCTATCTCTGTTTTCCACTTGTGCAGCTGACTGCACGCAGACTTTGCCCTCGCCGTACTTTGCCTTTACTGTCATCTTCTCGTCAGGTTCGGTTTGTTGCCAGAGATGTACGCCTCCCTCTCCCATCCTCTACGCAGCCCACTGACTAAATCATCCACACAGGTTGCGAGTGCTGTTGTCCGAAGTCCGGTCCGGCTCAAGGCGTCTCTAGCAGCTTTCCGCACAACTCCAGGAAGTCAATCTCAACCATCAAGCATTCCTCACTCAGGTATCATCTTTCCTCCCTCCCTGCTTGCCTACCAGGTGGCTGACTGCACATAGATTCCGCCAAAATCCCGTGTTTCAATGACCACCGTCCAGGTCGTCAACCTCCCTTCTGCTCGTCCAGCTGACTCCGTGCAGACTTCCCACTTCCCTCCTGCTTCTCATGTCCGCGTCAAACATCACAACCTCAGGTCTCCTTGACGTTTCTTCGGACGCACTGTCCTCTCGGTAATACCGTCGATTTCTCTACTCATCCTCAACTGACTACCCGCAGGCTCGACCTCGACCCATCTCGCACCACCACCACCATCCTCCTCGTTACAGACTCCGTCCGTTGTCCGCCAACATCACCCTTCTCATCGCTGATGCCACGGGCACAATACCCGCTTGTCATGCACTGTTGGTTCGTCCATCATGCGTCTAACATGCTCTTTAAAGCTGACTGCACGCAGACTCCGCCCGTCTCTCGGTGCCCCCGTGTCCGGGAACTGCGCCCATTGCTCGCCATCGTCGTCCATCTCATTGCTGCCTCGGACACAATACCCGCTTGTCATGTACTGTTGGGTTGGTGCATCGCGTCCAACGCGCTCTTTAAAACTGACTGCACGCAGACTCCGCCTCTCTCTTTCCGTTTCAATGACCGCGGGTTGTTCCCATTAAGCTGGACAACAATACCTTCTCTGGTGCGTACCAACTCAACCTCCGCTCCATCCCATTTCTGTTGCCTCATCCCTCCCCACTTTTTGTGACGCACTCTTTGGTTTTCCAACTGACCTTTGACTTTTTCTACAAAACTGACTGCCCCTAGTCTCTGTTCACCTCTCGCCATTGCGGTCCATCCCGTTGCCATTATCTTGGACAATGTATCCTTTTTGAGCTCCCTTCGTTCGCCTAACTGGCCCCTCAACCTGTTCTTCATGACTTGTACGCTGACTCCGCCCATCTGTCCCTGCTATCATCCTTCTCGATGACGTTGCCTCACATGGCACCGCTTTTGGTACGCACTCTTCCAAGCTCAACCTGTTTCCAAAAGTAAGTCTACGCAGCCGTCAGCTTTTCAGTGTCCGGGTTGGCCTCTTACCAACCAACTTCCTCCTACTCGGCTGCATCCCTTCTGACCAGTCTCGGCCCTGGACGGATTTGGAGAAATCTCAACCGGAGTACTGCTGTCGCTCGAAGCCGGC